>BQNB010022215.1:0-58566 GCA_026074375.1 Tanacetum coccineum | reverse complement strand
TGAAGAGGAACAAAACGTTTTATACTTTAATGATTTATTTCCTTTTAACGTAATTTATCCTCATGATTTAAAATCGGATACGAGCAATGATAATGATAAAATCGATATTGAACAGTCTTTAGGGAATAATGTAATAAATACCGATGATGGTGCATATGCACAAGGGTCAAATAAGCTTTTGGAAACAAGTCATGCTACATCTAATAAAATTTTCAAAACTGAAACTTTTATCAAAGAATTAAATGTTAATATCATAACTTGTAATTACATTATCAAAGGGATGTCATTCATTTTCCTAATCAAGAATTTGTATGTGCCATTTGGCATCTCGTTCGACCCCAAATTGTTTTATAAGGATGGGATTAAATTGGGGCAAGTCTAACTTAAAGACTTTTCTGAAAACAAAAGTGCTTGCCAGGAGACAACCCGGAATGTATTTTCAATTTTTATCGAGTCTGTCTTCCCAGACTGTCTATACGGCGTATCCAAACCCTATGGATACAGCGTATTGACCTTCTGGACGTTATCTAGTCTTTATTTTCAGCACAGTCCATACGACGTATTCGTTAAACAAATACAACGTATACAGGTATCAATACGACGTATCATGTGGAATAGATACGGCGTATTGACTTCCTGTACAATTTTAATATTTGATTTTCTAACCAAACGAATACACCGGAGATAGATTGCCCTTGTTTTCTTATATCTTGCACAGGACCTCTAAAAAAGAAATCGACAAAGTTGGTAGAAGTATCTACAAGTCTGAAAGTGTTGGAGTCTTGAAACTTCAAGATGGTTGTTCAACACACGATCTTGCTCACAAACTCAACATGGAGAATCTACCGAGCAAATATCAGGGGAGTTTCTCATTCTAATTATTTTTTATTCCTGTATTTTTAATGTTTTATCTTTACAACGAGGACGTTGTATAATTCAAGTGGGGGGATAAGAATTAGAATGTTTACTTGTCCTATTTTTCACATAAAACATCAAAATGCTTAAATTATGCTCAAATTTAAAAAAAAATCAAGCATACTTTTGTGAAAATTACATGTTACATAACCCGCACACAATAACCCTTAATAGATATTGTGAGAATTTAGCCTTATCCGTTTCCAAATGTTTACCTAAATTCCACAAAAATATGAGTGTGCCGGTGATGTTGTAGACTTTAGAACTTAGCTTGGTATATCTATTCGAGACCACAGTGATGAGTATTATGGGTTTAATTGGAGTAACATGTTTAAATTGGTAAATTTTTAGGATTACACCCAAATCGCCTTTACATGTTGTTTATTAACTAACTATTACACCCAAATCGCCTTTACATGTTGCTTATTAACTAACTACACTGGTTAGTTAACCCCCATATAAACCCTTTGTTTACTCTCACTTTAAGAGTAAGATACCCCTAGAACAACCCGTAGAGCCAATCCTTTAGGAACTACACCAATTATTTGTTTCTTACACCTTTACACCTTAGCCTACCCTGTTAGATTAGTTTATTTTATAGTTGTAGGTAGCTTAAAGTGTAAAGTTTGTATTTCTCGAGTCTTGTGTCAATTTTGGTACGGTTAGAAGAAATTTGCACATCGCAAATGGGAATGTATATTATAGTCAAAACTCATGTATTTTTACTACCATCACAATTAATGGTACGTCCGAAGAATGAAGGAATTATCGAAGGAATTATCCAGAATTATTATGATTGTGAAGATGGTGAAACTACACCGAGTTTGTAGTATAGTGTTAGCAAAAAAAATCGAAAAAATTAGAAAAATCCAAAAAAGAGAAGGAAAAGTTTGAAGATAATCGTTTCGCAACTACCAAAGGAATTACACGAAGGGTCGATTATTCGTTGATACGCAACAAAAATCACGATGTAGAGTATTGTACAAAATGGAAGATATCGCCACTTGCCTTGTAGAGTATCTAAAGAGGGATGATTGGGAAGTTGACCGTTACAGGAACGCCAACTTAGGTTGTTGTTTTTGATCTATGATCAAGACGTTGTAAATAGTTGTGTCTTTATCATGGTAACGGTCGGGAAAAAGTGTCTAGCAACTTGTATTTTAGACTTAATCTAATATTTGGAGATAATCGTTCGCAAAGCAAAGACCGAAGGAATTACAAGAAAGATCGATGATTCGTTGATACGTCGCAAAAATCAACTATGTAGAGTATTGTACAAAGTGGAAGATATCGCCAATTTCCTTGTAGAGTATGTAAAGTATTAGGATGAATGGGAAGTTGATCGTTACGGGAACGCCAACTTAGGTTGTTGTTTTTTATCTATGATCAAGACGTCTGTAAATAGTTGTGTCTTTATCATGGTAACAGTCGGGAAAAGTGTCTAGCAACTTGTATCTTAGTCTTAATCTATTTGTTTCATGATTTTTATTTAACAACAATTTACTTCCCTTTCCTAGTGATTAGCCATTGGTCTACGACTTTTGGTGAAAGTTAGAAGATCCCTACCCTATATCATTCTTCATCCTAAGCGTTGGTTAAATTCGAATAGGGATGTGATCGAAGACACATGTCTATTCCGTCTATGTGTGCTTTAGCTGCCTTGTAGGAATGGTACTTCTGGTGAAAGATTGTAGAATGATCAACCCTAAACCTTATCATAAAAACCCATATTTACCTCTATAAACTTGTTACTCCTTGGCTTTAGTGGTGGAGATGTGTAAATTAGTTACATGTTACCACATAGATTAATTGAGTGATTTGAGTGTTTTCATCTTCCTATTTTGTGAGGTGTTTGGTTGTGTACTTGTAATAGATGAAATAAATACTTTAACAGAAAATATCCTTAGGGATACATTTTTATGAGCTTCTAAAGGCTACATGAGGACAAGTAGGATTCAAGTAGGGGGATATTTGATGACATCAAATAACATCTATTTTATAGCATCATTTATCCTATGTAATTAACCCATTTTATATGATTATTGCAAAGAATTATTATTTAATCGTTTATATTTGAGAATTGCAGTAATTATAGAGTACTTGGTGAATATTAGCAAAAGGTGCGCATTATGGAGCTTAAATGAAGATATTTTGAAGATTAATGATTCTGACAACCAATACGCCGTATCCATTAAGGAAGATACGGCATATCCGTGCCTACACTCACCAAAGACCACGAAGCAACAAGATCAATACACCGTATCCAGAGGAGATCAATACGTCGTATTCATGATATAGTATATGAATATTCTAGAAGATATCAAGCGTGGTCCCTACTCCAAGAAACCCCAATACGCCGTATCTAATCCATTGGATACGCCGTATCGAACCGAATTCCAGACCTTATAAAAAGACGACCCTAAACTCAGTTTTAGGTATGCAAGTGAATCCTTAAACCACCAAGTCGACCAAGAGACAATCAGAAGAGCATAGAAGGTCAAAAAAGAGCCTCAAGATCATAGGAAAACTCTTGTAATCTTCGCACAACTGAATACGTGTTCGATCGAGGTTTCTTTACTTTAATCGTTCATATATCAAACTGTGTGTATTTTTACAATGACTATCGGCTGATACCTTTAGGTATCAGCCATGTTTATGAAGATTTAATATTTGGTTTGTTTATCTTGATTATCTTAATTTATCGTTGATTGTTTGATTATGTTTATCAATTTATACTTGTTTATGTGCTTTTGTATGCGACCTATCATTCAACTGGGTCTAGTCCTACATAGTTAATGCGCTGCAACTTCGGTGTTGTGTGGGCGTAGACTAAGAGTCTGGGATAGCTCTCCATATTGAAATTTATATATCTAAACTCATTGGATCACAAATATTGACCTATCCTTGCCTTTAGTTTAGTGAGCTTAGTTGAGCCATAAGGTGACCTTGATATCAACGAGTACGTTCTTATTCCATTGGTAAGGACTCGAACAGTAGACTACTAGTATATAAAGAGCCATTAAGCAGTAAGTGGGTAAAGTCTTGATGAGCTAGGGTTTAGTAAGAGCGTCATTACATTGATCCTAAGATAGATTATAATCAACATAAGGATGCTTTATGCGGATGTGTCTAATTGTGACAGAATTAACGTGTCTAGGTCTTAGGAAGAAGTACCTCCTAAGTCTAGAAATGATATGCCCTTCGAGATAAGACAATCATTGCACTAATAAACAAACGTGCGTTTTATTAGATTATTCATGGTTGATACGTTTTCCTTACATTAGTTCTCGACCGCTTCTTTATCGTTTGTTTATCTTCTTATGTGTTTTTATTGCTTTACTTGTCATTAAAACCTTAGGTTAGATACCCAAACCGTGTCAGTCTCTCAGGCTGAAAACCTCTTATCATTAGTTTAGGTTTAACTTAGGTTTAGCATAAATTAGATTAATTTTGGTACTAACTTAGATAACTAAAATACTGATAGAATTAGGAGTTAACGCTCTAGCTCTTAGTGATCGACACCCTACTTACCAACGAAACTACCACCGACCGGGTACACTGCCCGTTAAAGTGTTGTTTTTAGGTTAAGTTGGCAAAATATAAATAGTAAAACTTGATACATAAAATAACACCTACACAACGACACATCAGAAACCTTTGTCTTAGAGTTCCTTGAGTTGTCCTGACAACTCCTCTAATTCAGAAGGTGCCAAATGATAGGAAGACTTTGCAACTGGCATTGCTCCTGGGATTAACTCATTTCAAAACTCAATTTCCCGAACATGCGGCAATCCAGATAGGTCATCCGGGAATACCTCAAGAAAATCTCTCACTACTACTATCTCTTCTTGTTCCTTTTCTTTAGCCTTAGCACTCTTTAACTGTCTCATCTTTTCTTTCGGTTTCTCTCCTAATACTCTAAGCACCTTGCCATCTGGTAGTGGTATCCTCACTACTTTCTCATGACAAATTATTTCAGCATTATGATTAGACAACCAATCCATACCTATAATCACATCAAAACTCCTATGCTCGAACGGTATCAAATTGATGTCAAAGACATGACCCTCGATTTCTAGTTTACAACCCTTAATAACCTTATCAATCTCTACTAGCTGCCCGCTAGCTATTTCAATCTCATATCTGAAACCTAATTCACTGAGCTCTATGCCGAACAAGGGTATAAAAGTAGTGGAAACAAAGCTATAGTCAGCACCAGAGTTAAACAAGGTAGTGACAAAATGATCGTTTAAAGTAAACATACCCGTCACAATGTTCGGATCCTGGCGAGCTTCCTCTACTCCCAACATGAATGCCCTACCCTTAGTTGGGTTCTTTTGGTTTCCACGACCCTGACCCTCGTTATTAGCAACAACTTGGTTTGGATGATTTCCTCTCGGTCCTTGTGCTCTATTCAATCTAGGACAAGCTGACCTCACATGATCGGTACTACTACACTCATAACACGTCCTAACAGTTAGGTTTCTAGCATTGACATGATTCACACTCCTAGGCACACCTCTATAATCCTTTGCCAAATGACCCGAGAGATTACAGTTAAATCATGTGCGACAAGGCCCTCCGGGTGCATGGTAGGAGTTGCAGGTGGCACACTTGAGCCAAGCACCCGTATTTTGTCTTCCTACAGGCTTTGTAGTTGTAGCAAAAGCATTACCAGTCCTAGTCCTCTTGTTATCATCCCTACCATTATTATCCTTGCTAGGTTCTCCCAAATTTCCTCTCTTCTCAACCTTCTTAATTGATCCATTCCTAACAGCCTCATCGGTCAGTGCACCAGAAATCTGCACAGCCTTCTACATAGTCTTTGGCTCCGTTGCTGCCACCATCCTACGGATCTATGGAGCAAGGCCATACACGTACTTATCAATCTTCCTACTTTCTGGAGTCACTAAGTGAGGAACTAACCTCGCTAACTCATGAAACCTATCAGTATATGCAGCATGGCCAGCCCCGACCATGGCATGATTCCACAACTCAGTTTCTAACTTTTGCATCTCATGACTAGGACAAAACTCTTCTATCATCATAAACTTAAAGTCATTCCATGACATACTAATAGCAACTTCCTGGCTTAGCGTGCGGATCTGAGAGTTCCACCACGTTAAAGCCTTACTCACAAATGAACCAGCAGTGTATTTCACCTTTTGGTCAATACTACAACCACTCATATCTTGCACGTTCTCCATTTTCTCAATCCATCGAGTAAGAACTACAGCACCTCCCTTACCATCATATTCCTTAGGGTTACAAGCTAAGAACTCCTTATATGAACAACCTACCCGGTTGCCATTCACTAACACATTCCTAACGTTCTCCTGAACGTTCTCATCAACCACATTACCATTTTGATTTTCAACATTTCCTTGGTTACCAACCTGAGCTAGAATGGCGGGTAAGAGGTTCTGCAATTGTTGGGCAATGATCGTCGAGAAGTCGGGTGCTCCTCCCACACCTCCATTGACTCCCTCTACATTCCCATTGGCTCCCTCTACTCCCCCATTAGCTCCCACCCCTTGGTCATTCCCTTGACCATTTAATTCGTCAACACGCTCATCATTACCTTCAACACTTTGGTCACTTCCTTGACCCTCAGGTTCACCAGTTAGTTCAACATTCCTCCTCCTAGGCTCTGTCACTCTTCTACCTTTACTACCAACACGTTTACCCGTTTCTCCTCCTTGTGATGCGGCAGTAGGCCGGCCAGCACTTCGGGTCATCACCCTTGGCGGCATTATCCACACGAGGGAGAACATAGGCAACGTTAGGTAGGTAGGAACACTAACATATATATAGAATATCTTACTATATATATTACTATACATATAATACCATCCTATGGTGTCAACATTGATTTGTGTGAACGACATTACTAAATACGAGTAAGTTGTGATGCGCTTATAATTACGTTGGCCATCGTACTTATATTCACAACCTTTTTTTTTATTTTTTTTTTTTTTTTTCATTGTTTATTTCTTTCCAATCGTAACTCAATTTTAAGCTCACAAATTTCAAATGACTGACATAACTAAAAGCACCAAAAACAAATCAAAAAAAAAAAGAGACAAAATAAACAAAAACAAAAAACGAAAAAAAAAAACAAAACAACACACAAAATTTAATAAAAACAAAAAAACAAAAACAAAAAAAAAACAAACCAAAAAGAAAAAAAAAAGAAATTATATATATAGTAAGATATTATATATATATATATATATATATATATATATATATATATGTATATGTATATATATATATATAACTATACACATAATACCACCCTATGGTGTCAACATTGATTTGTGTGAACGACATTACTAAATACGAGTAAGTTGTGATACGCTTATAATTACGTTGGCCACCGTACTTATATTCGTGTCCTTTCCCAATCGTACTCAATATTGAGCTCACACATTTCAATGACTGACATAACTAAAGCACCAAACCGCGAACACGCGAAAGCAAGCAAAAGTGGAACACCGCGTACATAGATCCTATACGCAACTAAACGACGGATCTTAGGTTATAGTCTAGGCCAACCCACCTAGTTCTCTATAACCTTGGCTCTGATTACCAATCTGTCACACCCCGACAATGGCGGAAACTCGAGAATGCAACATAATGATCAATCATAACACAAGATACAATATAGAGAAAAACTACAATGCATAGACTTCAAGTGTTACGAAGACCATCAACCTCAAACAACCTCGAGTGATGTCCCAAATCATACTCAATTCTATAATCTCTTACAAATCCAATTGCCCACACAGTGGTCCAAATCTAAAATTAAACCAAAAACATCCAAGTACTAAAATTAAACAAACAAGCAACCAAGACTTCATATGAAAAATCCACACGGGATACTTCTAAGCCTGCTATCACATTTCACCAATTTATTCTTCTTTCACTTCACCTGAAAATGATACTCGAAAATGTTAATGTTGGTGAGCTCGTAGGTTTGACCTTAAACCCAAAAGTTGTGCCAATATTTCAAAACAGTAGACAATAGTGCAATATGACAGTGAATATATATGCAAACCACCCATTTAGTCAATACAGAGAATATATGTGCAAACAACCATAGCATCCTCGCTAATCAATCACCATATGTCACTTACGCACCTAAAGGGCCTACCAGCTGGAGCACTAAATTAGGGCAAGACTACACACAAACTAGGATAGGCATACCCATCTGCTCCAATAATAACACAAATACTAGGTAGGCGTAGCCATCCGATCCAAATAATCATGCAACACATAATATTCACACAGCAGTCATAAGCACATATATTGTCCCAAAAACAAAACCACATTTCGCTATGTTCAGTTTAATTCAAAACAGTTCAAAACACATTTTTGAGTATACATTTTCCCCCATGGCAAACATAGAAAAATGAGGCTACGAAACACACCTCAAACAAGTCCTTAGCAACCAAAATCTCATCAACACAACAAACGCAACGTCGTCCCACATTAAACGACCTAGTCCAGTTAATGTCCCATTTTAATCATTCATTCCCAAAACAATCTTCATGTTTGATGTATAGAGTTTAGACGCGTTGTACAATTACCCATAACAATTTAGTGGTGTGATGGTTGACGACATATCTCAACAATCATATCAATCTCATTACTTAATAATACTTACTTATACTATTTAAAGGAAATAGATAAGTAATATAAGTAACTATTTATAATTAATAATTATAAATATATCTCGATAAGTCCATTCGGTAACCTTAGTCACCACGAAAATAATCATATTAGAGATGAAAATGGAACGTTTACTCATAATAAACATATTTGAGAAGTTTCGAGAAAAAATATATTTTTTGCCTTTAAAATTCAAATTCAAAATTCAAAATCATGTTTTTAGGTAAAATTTCTAAGTATAAACTTTTTATGAAATTTCGACATTACCCATACGCTCATACAACGTTTTCCATGGTTTTTAACCTTTATTTCAAACACTTTTCAAACTTTTGACAATTTTCTGACAAAACATTTTTCCCTAAATAGCGTTCAATATCACTTCCTAAATACATTTCACTTTCAAAAAGTCCGTCAAAACTCTTATAACGACTAAAAAGCCCCATAAGTCCAATTAAGATATATATAAGTCCAAATACGATCCAAGTCCAAAACCAGAAGTCCAATTATATCCATAAGCTCATACAAATAATAGAAGTAATCCAGCCACAATAACCCTCCATTAAGCCACGACTTAAATAGGCCTAATGGCCCTGAGTCCAGAACCTCCACGAATACAAAATTAAGCTTAACCATAATAAGCTAAATAAGTTTTTTAAGCATTGGCTACCACCATAAGCTATAAAAATAGTTCACGAACATAGGCCATATCACAAAAATAATAAAAAACACTTCCCTTGTGATTTTAACATAGGACGTGGCATTTAAGCCCAAAATAGGCCATGAAATAGCTTAAAATTAGTCTGAAATAAGCTATACAAGCTATTATACAAAATAAGCTATTTAGCAACATATGTTATTCAAACATCAAAACTACAAAAACCCCTTTTTCTTTCTTTAAATCCGACGAACCAAACACCCCTTTTTAAATCCGTTTCGTTTCCAAAAATTGATTTTTACAACGATCAACTTGTAAAACTAACATCTATGCATCAATATAAACCCAAAAGGACAAACGAAATTTAAATTTGAAAACTTATAAGAAAATCTTCAAAAATGTAGATTTTGACATGAACCGGACAACCAAAATGTTGTTTAAATGAATTCCCGAGCACTAGAATTAGCCCAATATATCACCAATCTTTATGTTTTTGATCAAAATTTCAAAAATAAAAGTGTTTGTGTTTGTGCTTTGTTCGGGCGCCAAGAGGAGAGAAAGAGAGGAGAATTTTTTTGTGAAAATGATCTATGTGTTTCAAAAATGAAAGATGGAATATTAGTATGTACAATCCTTAGACAACCATGCTAAAAAAAGCCTCCTTGTCTCCTCTTGGACTCAAACCGCAGACAAGGATCCTAGGGGGGTTCGGGTTCTTCTTTTTATGTCGGGATCACTTAAAAGCTCGTAAAACTCAACCGTAAAATACTCCCCAAAGTTAATTAGCATTTTTATTCACCTTAAAAATACTTTTCCATTAACCTAGAGTATTTACATGACATATTTACACTTTACACCTCAAAACTCATTTGGACATTAACGGCGTGTCCAGACTCATTTCGCATTCTTCTATTCCAAAATTTAGACGGGTCAAACACACCCAGAATAAAAATAATGGTACTAATACTCTTCCAAAAGGATTATTAATTCACACAATAAACCATAAATCACCATGTCGGAACCTATATCACCCTTCACTTCATACTTGAATAAAAAAACAGAAAAGGAGATATGATAAAATTTAGAGAGAGAAAGTAAAGAGAAAATGAGATGGTTGATTTACTTACACAAAATACAAATAAGACCAACACCCTCTCCACACTTGGAGAGGGGTATTTATACTTGCACCATGAGGCTTTCATGCCTATAGGATTTCAATAGGCCGGGCTCAGGATTACTTGGGCTTTAGCCCATAACGAGTACAATATTAGATTAAATGAGCCCGATTCCCGTTCTAACCTATTACAACATTTAATATAAATGACCGAGACCTAATATTCCTAATGAACGAACTTCTGGTCCAAATCAATATTTTTGAGGCTAACAATCTCCCCTGAAGTGAGTTCATTGTGACACTACCTTCATGAAGATCAATGAATTACTTTTTGTTGTTAAGCTCGTTGTCTTTGTCTTGGTCTTTATCTTGTTGTAGGCTTGTTCCTTCATGCTTTGTAATCTTTGATCTTGAGCCTTTGTCATTGTCTTTCGACTTCGTCTTTACGTCCGATATCTTTAAATCTTTATCCTTCAGTCTTGATCATCTTTGCCACCTTGCGATCTTGTGTCTTGACCAACATGCTCATACTTCGCATCTTTTTGAAAGCTTGCTAACAATCTCCCTTGATAGACTTGATATCTTAAAGGAAGATCTTGTTTATCAGAGTTTGCGAAAGTCTTTGTCTTTAATACTTGAGCTTTCTTGATTCTTGAATCTTGATGCTTATAGTATGTCTTTGTAGTTTGAGCATGAGCATGCGGTAATGAATCGGACTTCAGCTGGAATGAGGCATCTCCATCTCCATATTTATATGAATCCTAAAATAAAACAGTTAGCAATAAAGTGTATGGGCGAATATGGCTTTGTCATTCCTCTAGATTTGGTTAGATTAACCTCCAGTTCCGTAGGACCGTTTTACAGTATAAATAATGTACCTGTGATCAGGTAGATTCAAAGAATCTCCTTGACAGGGTTTCCAGCTCAAAGCGTAGGATCTTCTAACACAGATGTATTAGATTTACCATGCTTGCTAGTTCTCATTACTGGAACATCTCAAAGCAGACAACACGGTAAGAGTGAATCAATGATTAAGTCGTCAATTCATTTACTGGAACAAGTTTGATTCACATAGAATCGCACCATCATTTCTTTCCAGTTGACACAAGTTTAATTCATATAGAATCGCGCAAGTTACCTACCAAGAGCTTGTTTGATGTTGGCTCAAGCAGGATTTCCATCTTCACTGTGAATAATTAAGTATCACTCGGATGTTCTAGAAAAATCACAAGGATAATGCGTAGGACTCTTGTTAACAGCTTGTGAACTTATTGATGTTCAACAAGTGTTTGTAATGGAATGTGTCCTAATGAGATTTATTTTATTGATCTCTTGGCTCTAGACTCGATTAGTGCGTTTTGGTTTTAGTAATCGAAGGCTGGAGCAGACTGCCACCTATTCAATATTAACAATCTCGGAGTGAGATGTCAATAGATAACGTGTGTATATCCGTGACAAATGAGACAAGTTTCTGTTGAGAGAAACTCGAATGGCTGGGAAGGGTTGGGCATTGCATAATTGGGTCCATGATGTCGTCTTCAATATCAGAATTCATCTTTTGTGAAAACCAATAGATTATATATTGAACCGGTTTCTGCCTAAGGTGTAGGGAGGGCTTCTTTGTTTTCACCCTTTATCCATACATTTCTTTTTCATTCTTCAACCCCTTCAATGCTTACCAAGACGTCATTACTAACACCTTGTTGTGATTGTTCTAGTGTTAGCTCAATCTTAATCGGCATTATTCCCTTATACTCATTCATCTCTAATCATACCTAAGGACTGCTATTTCTAACTATGGAATGTCCTTGGGTAGATCCCTCCGGTTCTGGTTGGATCATAGGACTAATACCTAACCTAACCACCTTATGACTTCAAAATCGCCGTGAGATTAAGATGTTGTTGGGTATGAGATCGTAACCATAAAACCTTTTTTCCGAAGAGTATCAAGCACTTTGAGTCGATTAGATCATTTATTATTTTCAAGATCACATTTTAATTACATTTCTCCCCTTATTTTAAATACTAATTCACTTAGTTTTTGAAATACCTTGTTATTAAAATTTGTCATGAAAATACTGTGGGGAGAAAAAATATTATAAGCATGAATTATATGGAACATTAACTTGCTCCCCCTCAATTTTACATATGTTTGACACCAAAAAACATGATACCAAGTTGTAAAATGAATATAAAATTGAGGGTTAGCATTGTTGAGCACACAATTTTGAAAGATTATGAATTGTCATTGAAGAATTCTTGAAAAATTGTGTTCAACCACTAAATCATCTTATAACATATAATCTATTGAGTAGTCGTTATTATTACAGATTTGTATTAAGAGATTTTTGATAATGTTTTGAATACATAAAAATTGTCATGTTATGATGTATCCAAAATCATTAAAACTTTGTTTTTCGAAAAACTCCTCCTCAATCATTGACTCATTTTAAAAATGACACCAAATGTAGAAAAATGTCTTGTAAAACTTTATGAGGGATGGGGTGTTGAACACACAATTTTGAAAGATTATGAATTGTCATTGAGAAATTCTTGAAAAATTGTGTTCAACATTTTGAAAAACATCATGTTAGAAGACTTCTCTTGTAACGCTAAGGATAAGCGCACTGAAGCGTGCACTCTCCTTTGTCGTTCAAGTTCGAGTTGCAATCTGAGAGCAATTACAAGTCATAAAGAAAAATAGAAATGACATGTTTTGAAAGCATTTGAAACTCTTGCTCGAACTTCATTTACACGCCCGTGTCGATGTTAATCAACATTTATAGGTACGTAAATGTTATCGATTACAAGAGACATGTCGAGAAGATTCTTTTTGGAAATTTTTGATTTTTTTGATTTTGTATTTTCTTTATGAAATTTTATATTTTTGTATTTGGTTTTATAGGTTTTATATTTTTGTATTTTGCTTTTCTCAAAAATATTTAAAAGTCGATGTTTGAAGAATATATCAAGCAGATTCATTTGCCAGAACCTCCAGTTCTGCTGGAGTCAAACATCTCATACCAATTCGTCTGACAAGATACTGAAACCTATCTTCGGGTAAGGCTTTAGTAAACATATCAGCTAATTGGTATTCAGTTCTGACAAAGTACAATTCAATTATACTGTTTTCAACCTGTTCCTTGATAAAATGATATCGAGTATGGATGTGCTTGGTACGGGAGTGTTGCACGGGGTTGCATGAGATTGCTATGGCTGACTGAGAGTCGCAATACAATGGTATTTTGTTGTAGTTGAAGCCATAATCCTTAAGTTGTGTCCTCATCCACATTACTTGAGCACAACTTGCAGATAACGCCACGTACTCCTTCTGCTGATGACATTGGCAGTGTAGTCCCGGCGTAATTGAACATCTAGCTGACTAACTTATCACCTAAGAACTATATTCCTCCAGAAGTGATTTTGTGAGCATCAAGACATCCGGCATGGTCGGCATCTGAAAAACTGTTAGTTCAAAGCCAGAATCATTCGGATACCAAAGTCCCATATTAATGGTACCCCTTAGGTATCGAAAGATCTTTTTAACCTCTTTGAGGTGTTTTTAAGTCGGTCTTTCTTGATAACATACACAATAACATACTGCTTGCACTATGTCTGGTCTACTAGATGTCAAATAAATGATTGACCCGATTTTACTACGATAGTCAGTTTGGTCTACGAGTTTTCTACTCAAGTCTGCATCCAGTTTAGGTTTAGTAGCTATTGGTGTACTAACGCTATCACGTTTATCCATACCATGCTTTTTAAGTATTTCTAAAGTGTACTTGCCCTGATTGATAAAGATATCTCGTGGGGATTGGTGGATTTGAAGTCCTAAAAAGAATTTTATTTCCCCCATTAAGGACATCTTAAATCTAATGTGCATTAAATTTTCAAACCTTTTATTGTAGACCCGAAAATAATGTCATTGACGTAGATTTGCACAAGTAGAATGTCTTTCTCGTATCTTATCATGAATAGAATAGGGTCAATGGTACCTTTAGTAAAACCCGTGGACATCAGGAAATTTGAGAGTTTCATCTACCCGGCTCTCAGAGCTTGTTCAATCCATATAGACATTCTAGACAGTAAACTTTTTCGGATGATCAGAGTCAACGAACCAATCGGTTGTGCTACTTAAACCTCAATTCTTTGTGGACACATTAAAAAAAGTCCGTTTCACGTCTATCTAATAGACTGGAAAAGACTTGTGTGCAACATATGCGACGAAAATCCGAACAGCTTCCAAGCGAGCAACTAGAGCAAATGATTCCTTGAAATCAATACCCTCTTCCTGAGCATATCCCTTAGCTACAAGTCGTGTCTTATTGCGAATTACAGTTTGATCTTCGTCCTTTTTATTCTTTCATAACCACTTTAGCTTGATTACAGTCTTGCCAAAGGGTTTGTAGACGAGTTCCCAGACTTGTAGTCTGTCAAACTGATGAAGTTCTTCCTGCATTGTTTCTATCCATGCAGAATCAGCCATTGCTTCCTTAATGTTTTTTGGTTCAGTAGTACTCACGGTGAGCGCGAACATACACATTTTAGGATCCGTTGCAAGTTGTCGTCTTGTTTGCACTGGCTTGGATGGATTTCCACGGACTTGTTCTAGCGGGTGATCTTTGGTCCATCAGTATACAGAATCGTGTGGTTGATAGAAGGTATGCATATTTGAATTATCAATATTGCGTGAGGAAGACTCCGCAACTTCTCGTACCGGTGTATAGAAAGGATTGATAAATTCATCATGTTGGAACTGCGTATTTGCTACTTGATTATCGATGTTCTCCTCAGCATTAACATTTGTAGTTGGTTCTGTTGAAGATTGAATATTCGTTGTAGGTGGTGTGTCTTGTTGTTTAGAATTATCGATGGGAGAAGAGGGGGGAGAACTTTGTTGTACACTGAAGTACCCTGCACTGAAAAATTCATCATACAGAGGAACCAAAAAGAAGAGCCACTCTTGTTGTAACAAGCTGTTTATCTGCTGAGAGAAAGATTTGTAGTTGGGCGCGGGGCCAGAGTTGTCATAGTCTGACGCTTTTGTCATTGAAACAGGCCTGGAGTGTTTATTAGCAACAAAGAGATCTCAGACATCTCTTTGACCTCATCAAATCTAAGATGTATGGATTTAACTATCAATCGGGTTCTCTTGTTGTAAACTTTGTATCCCTTAGACTGAGTTGAGTATCCCACCAGAATGCACGGATCCTTTTTTTTCTTTCATCTTATCAAGATTTTCACCCTCTCTAGTTAAGTAACAGCTGCAACCAAATATGTGAAGGTGCCAAATTGAAGGTTTCCTGTCATTGATGATGTGATAGGCAGTCTTTTCATGTGTTAGGATTATGATTGATAGTTTTGAGTATAGAATGCGGCTCCAATTGCTTCAGCCCAAAGAACAAAGGTAAGTTTTAGAAATGAAAGCATCATTCAGCAACCACACCAGAGTACAGATTTGTCTTGACAAGAGCACCATTCTGTTCAGGTATTCGGAGTAGATGTTTTGATGATCAATTCCTCTTCTTTGAAGTATGCATGGAGGTTATTTTTTTAAAAATCAGTGCTCTGTTAGTTTCGAAAGTTTATCAATTGAGGCTGAAGATTGCGTTGATTCATTTTGAAAAAAATCTGAGATCTTCTGTGTTTTCATCGATTGATCTTAGAATAGGTACAATTGTATTTGAATAGTCCGTCACAATTACCATAATAGATTTCTTCCCCATTCATGCTTCAACCCCCCGCCCCCCATTGGACCACATAAGTACCATATGAAACAAATTACCTTCCTTTTGAACTTGGAAACAGCCGTAGTCTTGAGTGAGCCTACTTTTCGCTTTACTCAGTTCACAAGTAGGAACATAATGATCCGTGACATATTTCAACTTTGGTAACCAATAACAAATATACTTCTCTGACAGGAATTGATGTAGTCGAAGTTGAAGATTAGAAAGTCTTCGATGCATAAGCATGCTTGATTGGCGAGACTTAGCCATGAAATAGGTTGGAGTTTGAAGAAGTCGTTTCTTGAAGAGAAATTGTATAGATATCATATCCACGGTTACCGGTGAGTAAATTATTTCCCTGAAGATCCCTAACAAAATACGTAGATTTCCGAAAAGCAACCTCCAAATCCGCATCACAAAATTGTCCAACCGAGAAGAGATTATGATTGAAGCCTTCGACGTAATAAACCCTATTGATCGTGATGTTTCTTTGAACCAAATCCCCGTAACAAAGAATTAGAACAAATTGGTTATTGCCAAAACGAACGGTACCCAAAAATTGTTCAACAAAATTGCACAGCAGCTTTAGATTGCCCGTCATATGCTTTGTGCATCCAGAGTCAACAATGAATACGATGAGTTAAACAATCTGTTCTAATGGCTCAGTATCAGTTTTTGAGTCTGCTGTAGGAACCTCTTGAATCTTTTCCATATAGCTATAATGTGCTTCAAATTCTTGTTCATCAATCTGTTCATTCGTGTCCGCTAGCCAATCCGCTTGCTCTGCTTGTAATGGAACACCTTTCTCAGCTTGTTTGCACAGTAACATCTTTTCCTTGTGATACGTGTAGTCTTTAACCCTCTTTGGTTTCCTGCATTCCTTAGCAAAATGACCAAATTCCTTGCAATTGAAACACTGTATCCTAGTCTGCTACACTACCTGACTGCCTACAGTCTCCCTAGCCCCAGCAACAGTCATTGTCCTTTGATTCCCAAACTCCCTCGTGTGATTATCATTCTTGTACCTTGGAGATGTATCCACATTCTTGTTTCTAGAGTTTGAAGAAGTTCTAAGGTTGTTGTTGGTAGGTTTGTAGATCTTTTTGAAGTAATATGCAATGAGTGCCAAGTTTTTCTGCATATCATTATCTCTCTGAGCTTCTTCTGGATCACTGTCTTCTTCCAAAGCTGACTCAGATGTAGGTGTGATTGGTTTGGCTATCTCTTTGCCTTTGTATTTGGTAGTTGCATGAGATCTAGTAGAAGATGATTGTTTTGATGGTGGTTCATATGATTTGTGAGATTTTGGTGCTTGATAATAAGGATCTGGATATTGTTAAGCAACAACAACAAGTGCTAATGGGTTTGCATTCTTGACTATTCTTTCAGCACGGATTTCATTAAATTCCTTTTGATACTGTTTCATAACGTCAAAGAGTTTGTGATATGACACTGTATCCAAGTCATGATTTTGCTTAACAATTGTCACAAATCTTGACCATTCTGGTTGAAGTTGTTGAAGAAATTAAACATTGACTTGCATCGTAGAAACTGTCAAGTTGTTTCTTATCATTTCATTCATCATCTTGTAAAATCCGGAGTAGTGTGACTCCATGGAATCTCCATCATGAGAAGTGAATTTCCCAAACTCCCAAAACAAATAGTCTTGACATCTGGTATGTTAAGAGATTCACCTTTGTTGTAGCCTTTCAATAGCTAACCACAGTCATGACTATCTTGCAAGCATCAACAGTTTCTGTATATTTCATCTCCGCTTCCCAGTCAATAGCAAAATGAATTGCTTTCTTTTCTGTTTGATAATGGTCTTGTTTTCCGAAGACATGTTCAAGAGTGTCTTAAATACTGTCGTTTCTGGGAACTGCTGGAGAATCATCTGTTGCAGGTACAACTAGGATTGTAACAGTAGTAAGTTGGTATGAACCTTTTAAAATGCATTTCCATAAGGCATCACCATTCGGTCTTGTATTAATGTATCATAAGAAATGTGATTGCCACTGTGCATATCTTCCCGTTGCAAGCATTGGTGGACGATCCATTGAACCAACTGCCATGATGTTGTTATGCATTTGACAGTCTGTTGTGGATGTTGTAATTGGAGTAGTCATGATGAATGATTTGTTTAAGTATGAAGTGAAAATGATTGAAAGATCTTAAGTAGATGTGATGTGATTGGATTTATGGTTAAATGAATTCAATTAACGTCCACGGGATTTTACAAATCTATGATTTAAATCGAGAAACGAACCGACTTTTATAGGATTTTAATAAATCAAGAGAAAACCGTGAATGATTAGTTGTTTGAGATTAAGGTTTGTTGTTGTGTAATTAATTATCTTTTAAGTCCAAGACCAAAATTGTCCAAAAACAATTCACCGAGAATTGGTTTTGTACAGAATTTTGAGATTAACGAGAAATGGTTATCGAAATTGGTAAACTGCTGGCAATTTGCTGAGACACATCCTCTTCCTCATCATCTGACACCCATTCTTCAATACTTGGGGCATCATTACACTTCCTAACTACCTTAGGCTCTTCTTTACTAGACATAGCTATAAAAGACAAGTCAGGTGTTGGAGATATGAAATTTCCTGTGTAGGGAGGTGGAACTACATTATAATTTTAGTAGCCTAAACCTTTCTTGCAATTGTCAACTATCTGACACTATATGAGCTTGTTTAAACTTTTAGATGCATGTTCAAATTTATCTACATTAAGTTGAATGCCATCTTTTTCTTTTTGAACTATTTCAAGCTTCTTCCTAAGCTCTTTAATAGTTATTTCTCCTATATGAATTTCAAATTTTAAGCCCTTAATATCTTGTAAATAAATAAACTCATTTGCTTTATAAACTTCAAGTTTTTCTTCCACTGACTCTAAACCTGCCTTATAACCTAGAACTATTAACTAAGATTTCTTTAAATCTTTTAATAGTTGATCATTTTGAGATTTAAGAAGTTTAATAGTTTCCAAACAAGATTTTGAACAAATAGAATCATTGGATACCTCTGAGTCAAGACTTGAAGATGAGAAAGCCATGAGTGCATAATTAAGCCCTTCCTCTGCCTGATTACTCCAGTCATACCCACCAAGACCATCACATGACACCAAAGCTGTAGAAGTAGATGTTTCCACATGCACACTCCTTCTGAGCTTTCCTTGTTCTTGTTGTCTTGATTTCTTGGAGCTCTGCACTCTCTAGCAAAATATCTCATCTTGTGGTAGTTGTAGCACTCTACTTTGGACTTATCAAAACTAATAGTCTCATTGCCATTAACAATAAGCTTCCTTCCTGTATTCTTCAAAAACCTTCTTTCCCTCATAGTCAACATAACCATTTGCCATCTCAAATCCATCTCTTCCATGTCATCTAGATGGATTTGTTGTAAGTACGCATGTACAAGTTGAGGACTATTTGGTTGACTAGTAAAGAATGCACAAATAACAACATCACTCAAGTTATCAATATTTGTAGATTTAGCATCATTAACTTGAGTGCTAGCAGTAGAAACTCCATGAGTAGTATTAACTGCTTCATTAGTGCTGCTAGTGTTGTTATTTGAAGAGGACACAAAAGCCATGTTCTGTGTGCTTGAACTTGAGCTAGACATCCCTTTAACTTCTGGTTCATATACCTTGAGGTTGTTACAGACATCATCTATGCTCATTGTATCTAAATCAGCTTTATTCCTCTACACAACAACATATGTGTTCCACTCAGGTGACAAACTTCTTAATAACTTTTGATTAACATCTTCTTATGAAAGCTTTTCATCCAAAAGCTCTAACTGACTCACAAGCTTTTGAATCCTATCAAAAGTTTGATCAAGCATCTCTGAGCTTGGAGCAGTGAAGTTTTCATATTGCTGCTTTAAGAGATTCATTTGAGTCTTTCTTGTAGTTGCATTCCTACCAAATCTCTTTTCAACGGCTTCCAGCAACTTCTTAGCATCCTTTATAGAGTTAAACTTTAACTGATGTTCATTGAGAATGCCCATCATTAAAGTACTTCTAGCTTTCACCTCTAATCTTCTCTAAGCCTTTTTTTAGCAGTTGTAATAGGCATCTCTGTCATAACTCCTTATACAATTTTTGTTTTTGGCAAGGTTGCACCATTCTCTATGACTTCCCACAGTGCATAGTCTATCATCTGGATTTATTATTCAATCCTCATCCTCCATATCTCATACTCACCAGGTTTGAGCATGGAACTTTGGATACAGCCACCATATATGAAAAATCTTGATCCATATCTTTTAGCAAATACAAGTTCTTCTTATTCATAGCTTCTCAACAAGCTCTGATACCACTTTTTGATCCCACTTCAATAGATCGAATTCCTTAAGCTTGTTTAAGGTTTAGTTATATTAGATAAATCTAACACAACTATAGTAAAAACTGTGTTTGAATGTATTAAAGATTATGCGAAATCTAATCTTTAATATTAAGAAGAATTATTAATAAACAGTAATTCAATGAACATACAATTCAACAAATAAGCTCCAATATTATTAATGATAATAATACGAATACTCTTAAAGTATTAGTGTTATAAAGACCTTGAAGCTATGAATTATACATCTAAGACTTTAAAAGATTGATAAAAGATATCAAACTCTATGCCCCAGGACTTCCTTTTATATACCAAGGAGCCCTAGTCGACTTACAATACTTTCCTAAGTATCCATAATCTTTTCTATAAACAAATAACTTAATACATATCATATAAGCAGTACTAACATCAAACAGTACTAACTTATTAACCTCAACGACATTAACTTATCTATGAGCAGTCTTAACCTTGAGCAGTACTAATATTCACTAGCAGTGGTAACTGTGTACTAGCAGAAGTAAACACTTAGTATATTTTCTTTAAAATTTATGAGCAACACTAAATCTAGCTGAGCAACATTAGCACAAACATGAGCATCAGTAATTCAAACAACATCAAGAAGATTTTTAAATCCAATAATCCTCCCCTAAACTTGATATTCTTCTTTAAAATCATTAAGTTTCTTCATTTAAAGCTTCATCAACACTAAGAGGATGCTTCTAAACACTTCTTTACTTCTTAAGCTGTTTCATGATGAATTTAAGAAGTTGATAAGCCATTTCACTTTCATAGTCAATTATAAGCTTCTTTTCCAACATCATTGAAAGTATAGATAGTGTAAGGGGATACTTCTTGTCTACCAACATATAAATCTACACATGTTGCATCATCAAGGAATGTACTTCACAAGAGTCATACAGCTTCTAATTCAACACTTTGTATTCTTGTTGATTCTTCCATACTTTATCTTCTACATGTGGTTCAAACATTGTTTTCAAATCACCCTATAACAATAAATCCAAGTCTTCCATTTGTCTTGTTGACTAATATTTAGCTTTTAACAACTTGTACAAATCTTCCCTGTTAAAACTTTTAAGCATTTAACTAAAGATCATGTACATTTGAGACTTTCCATTAGCTCTCATTATTTGATAATAGCTTTTTCTTCTTTCTTTATAAATCTTCCAGCCAACAATACTTGGAGACTTAACAGCTAAAGGTATAGCATCAAATGCTACTTCTTTTTCGTCTGGAATAATTTCCATTAACCGTTTAATCTCTGCTAATTCTTTGTCATCTTCCACCTTTTTGCTTCTTTATAATCTCTTGTACCATCTCTGTTCCTGCTCTCTTTTCTTTGCCTTCCACCAACTCTGTTCTAAAGTCTTCAAATGTATTTACCCTTTTGAATGCTCTATCAAACATCTCTTGGATATAATCAAACTCTTTCAACTTCAAATCTTTGATCTTGTATCCTTCCATGTTCTTTAGGTAAGTACACATTATCTTTCTCTATTGAGCTTTTATTGGTGGTTTGTTTCTTTTCTCTTCTACTCTTTTAGCTGCAAAATGCTTTCTTCTTTTCTCTAATAATTGTTGAAATTATGTAGCCTTTTCTTCGATAGATAACTCTTCTTGTTCTTATGCTTGCATTATTTTAGCCAATTGATGATCAACACCAATTTTTGCCTGTATATCATCCCATGTTTCAATCAAGGCAATATTGGCTTCTTCTTCTTTTTTAGCTTTCTCTCTTGCAAGTCTTTCATCTTCATCAAATTCAGCTTGTAAGTTTAAAGCAATTTCTTCATCAAGCCTGATTAGATCTTTCTTGTTCATAGGCTTTACAGGTTCTATCAGTATCCCTTTACCTTTGTCCTGTGATTGTTGTGAAGATAGTTGTGAAGATATTGTTGTTGTAGATTCACCCAGCTCTTGTATACAACCCTTTTCTTTTTGGGTTTTATACTTTTCATTTCTTCATGTACTTGAGACAAAGTAATATCATCAATAGTTGTAGCAAACACCTCCTCACCAGCAGAAACATTCACATCATGAACACTAACCAGGGTAATTTCTGCATCTACATCAATAGCATCACTTGGTTTCCCATAAGACTCTAACCCTAAGGTCCCGAGTTCGAAATTGCAGGTGGGTAAAATCCCCTCCGCCACGTCAGCAGCTGACGTGGCTGCCACGGTTACAAAAGGGACCCAGTCGGCTAACGTGGCACTGCCATGTTGGCCGACATGGTACCCACCTGCTGATGTGGCATGGGGCCCACATGCCACATGGCACCACTCAGGTGGTGATACGTGGTAAAGCTAATGTTTGGTTGCAGGTTCTGGTGGCGTCTCGTCAGAGGTTCAGTATGAAGTACTGTAGCTGCAGGTCTAGTACGAGGTTCAGATTTGGCAGGTTCAGATGGCAGAAGGTTCAGTACCAGGTATCATTCTCGAGGGTTCTAAAAGCATATGTGGCATGCTCTCATTGGTGGATCCAGCTGGCATACGAGGAATGCAATTCCATGCCAATCATTGGCAATTAAGTCGGTGGGAGGAAACAGGCTCTCCGAGCTTGCTTTAATCCATGTAGAGCTTTCCTTAAGAGGTAAAACTTTTATGGATGATCAGGATCAACGAACCCGTCTGGTTATGCAACATAAAATTCCTCCTTCAATGGACCATTAAGAAATTCCGTTTTCACGTCCATCTGATAAATAAGAAAAGACTTGTATGCAGTATATGCGACGAAAATCGGAACAGCTTCCAACTGAGTAACTAGAGCAAATGATTCTCGAATCAATTACCTCTTCCTGAGCATAAGCTTTAGCTACAAGTCGTGCTTTGTTGCGAATGACAGTTTGGTCTTTATCCTTTTTGTTTTTCCATAACCACTTTAGCGTGATTACGTTCTTGCCAAAGGGCTTGTCAACGAGTTCCCAGACTTGGAGTCTGTCAAACTGATGAAGCTCTTCCTGCATTGCTTCTATCCATGCAGAATCAGCCATTCCTTCCTTAATGTTTTTTGGTTCAACTGTACTCACGGTGAGTGTGAACATACACATTTCAGGATCGGTTGCAAGTTGTCGTCTTGTTTAAACTGGCTTTGATGGATTTCCACGAACTTGAGTTAACAGATGATCTTTTGTCCATCGGTATTCAAAATCTTGAGGTTGATTAAAGGTATGCATATTTGAATTACCAATATTGCGTGAGGAAGACTCAGCAACTTCTTGTACCGGTATACAGAAAGGATTGGTAAATTCGGCTTGATCATTGTTGTTTTCTTCAGCATTGACATGTGTTGGAGTTGATGGTTCTGATGTAGAGTGAATATTCGTTGAAGGTAGTGTGTCTTGTTGAATAGAATTGTCGATGGGAGAAGAAGACTTGTTGACACGTGAAGTACCCGCATTGAAAAATTCATATTACAAAGGACCAAATAGAAGATCCAACTCTTGTTGTGATGGAACAATTGTATCTGCAGAAGGAGAAACATTTTGTAGTTGTGGGTCGGGGCCAGAGTTGTCATAATCTGACGCCTTTTGTTGTTGAGGAATGAGGCCTGAAGTGTCATTAGCAACAGACGTCTCAGACATCTCTTTGATCTCATTAAATCTGAGATGTATGGATTCAACTATTAATCTTGTTCTCTTGTTGTAAACTCTGTATCCCTTTGACTGAGTGGAGTATCCTACCAGAATGCACGGATCCCCTTTTTCTTTCATTTTATCCAAATTTTCACCATCTCTGGTTAAGTAACAAGTGCAACAAAAGATGTGAAGGTGTTTAATTGAAGGTTTCCTGTCATTGATGATGTGATATGCCATTTTCTCATGTGTTTGGATTATTATAGATCTGTTTTGAGTATAGCATGCGGTTGTAATTGCTTCAGCCCAAAAGAACAAAGGAAGTTTAGAAGCTGAAAGCATCATTCGAGCAGCCTCAACCAGAGTACTGTTTCGTCTTTAGACAATGCTATTCTATTCAGGTGTTCGAGGAGTAGAAGTTTGATGCTCAATTCCTTCTTGTTTAAAGAATGCATTGAGTGTCTTGTTTAAAAACTTAGTGCCTCTATCAGTTCGAACATAAATTACTAGGGCTTAAAGATTTCTTTGGATCATCGTGAGAAAATCTTTTAAAACTTCTGGTGTTTCATCCTTGGAACTTTCAGCGGGTTTAGACAAAAACGCGACCATGTTATGAGTATCAGCAAACTTTAGGGTCGTCATTGTGTTGGGTTTTGATGATGAATGATGAAATTGAGTTAGGGTTTGTGATTAGAGAGTATATGAGTGAATGAAATCGATTAAATGAGTGATTGAAACCCTTAATCGAAGTATTTATGAAAATACCCTCAACAACTGTAACTTAAACCAGCAGTAGTAACCCAGTAGTAGTAAGTTATGCCTAGAAGAATTAACTTTCACCAGCAGTAGTAAGTTATACCTAGCAGCATTAACTTTCACCAGCAGTAGTAAGTTTATGCCTAGCAGCATTAACTTTCACCAGTAGTAGTAAGTTTATGCCTAGCAGCATTAACTTTTACCAGCAGTATTAAGTTTATGCCTAGCAGTATTAACTTTGAGTCACCAGCATTAACTTCAATTCCATTCCAAACACTCTGTCTGTTTTTAATATATTCAACTCTCTTTTTGTTTTTTAACTCACCACATCTCTCAATTCTTTTACTCACCAAATCACTCTGTCTGTTTTTATTCTACACAGCTCTATTTCTGTTTTTATTCTCACCAATTCTCTCAATTCTTTTTCTCATCAAAACTCTCTGTCTATTTTCTCTAATAACCAGTTTTTCCATCATCAATCTAACACTTTTCTATGCTTTTTCTACAAAATGATAGTCCAAAAACCAAGAAAACACAAGCCATTGCAAATTTTCACAATGATCACAGTATTAATTATACTTAACAGTATTAAGTATAACTAATAGTAGAAACTCAGCAGTATTAAGTATAACTAGCAGCACTAATTATACTTAGCAGCAGAAACTTTTAATGACATGAATAACAGTACTAATTCATACAAAACTCTACAAAAACAAAAAGAAATAAAAGACTTTAAGGATTTAACATTCCAAAACTAGCAATCAAATATTGAAATCTACTTACATCAAAGGCTTTTGTAAGCAAATCTGCAACATTCTTGTTAGTATGGATTTTGACCATTTGAATCAATTTCTTTTCATTGCAATCTCTAATAAAATCGAGTCATATCTCATATATGCCTTTGTTTTAATGAAAAACAGGATTTTAAATTATGCCAAATAGTACTGTATATTGTCTATAAAGGATTTTTTGGTATGATAAAATTGTACCGATAATCAAGTAGTTTGAATCGATCTCAAAGCACTGTCTACTTCAACTTGAAGGCAGCCACATACCAGCTTTCTGTGTTGGAATTAGGGCAACCACTGTCTGTTTCTTGCACTGCCATGATATTAATCTACATCCAAGAAATTGACAACCTCCTGTTGTAGACTTCCTATCCAAGCTTGCTCTAGCATAATCACTATCAGTGTATGCTACCAAATCAAAAGGAGAATCTTTTGGATACCAAAGGCCCAATTTTGGTTGACCTTTTAAGTACCTAAAAATCCTTTTCACATCATGAAGATGTGAAACCTTTGGATTGACTTGGTATCTAGCACAGGCACACACTGCAAACATGATGTCAGGTCTTGAAGATGTAAGATACATCAATGAACCAATCATTGACCTATACATATGAACATCCACTTCTTCACCATCTTCATCCTTGAGCAGAGGCTTTTGAGTTTCTATTGGTGTGCTTGCAGTCTTGACTTCTGTAAACCTAAATTTCTTTAAAATTTCACATGCGTATTAATCTTGACTATAGAAACAGTACCATCATTCTTTCTGTCTACTTGTAATCCCAAGAAGAATGTAAGTTCTCCCATAGAACTCATCTGAATTTCTCATGCATCAACTTCTCAAATGCATTGCATAGCTCCTTCTTTGTTGAACCAAAGATGATATCATCCATATAAACTTGGACCAGCAAAATATCACCTTTGTACCTTTTGATGAATAAGGTTTTGTCAATTTTCCCTCTTTGAAACTCATTGTCCAACAGATATGTTGACAAAGTTTCATACCAAGCTCTAAGAGCTTGATGTAGTCCATACATTGCCTTTTCAACATTGTATACTCTAACAGGAAAGTTTGGATCTTCAAATCCTGGTGGTGACATACTCCACTGGCCACCCTCCTCCATTTAATCCTTTCTATAGAGAAAAGAACTTTCTACATCCATTTGATACACCATAAAATCTTTAAATGAAGCATAAGATAAAAATAGCCTAATTGCTTTAATTCTTGCAACAGGGGCAAAGACTTCATCATAGTTAATCCCTTCTTCTTGTGTATACCCTTGAGCAACCAATCTTACTTTATTTCTTATCATAATTCCTCTTTCATCCTTTTTATTTCTGAAAACCATTAAGTCTATAGCCATTTTCTATTTGTAGGAACCACTAAAGTCCAAACTTCATGTAACTTGAATTGTAGAAGCTCTTCTTGCATAACCTCTATCTAGCTTGGATCGTTCAATGTATGAATTACCTTTTTGGGTTCTTCCTATGATAAAAAGCAAGCAAACAAGCAGTTTTGAAGGTCTTTATGGTTTGTTCTTTGTTGAATAGTACTAACAAATCCATGTTCCTTCAAATTCTTTGACATCCTTCTTGTTTGTGTAGCTGATTGCACATCTCCAATCACTTGATCAAGAGGATGATCTTTATGAATTCTTGTAGTTGGAATAGGACTGAATTGGATTGTTGTATCCAAATTGTTCATGTCAGCCTCTGCACCAACATCTTCATCATCTTCAAATATGCTATAATCTTCCAATTCAAGAATATTTTGATCAAGTGGAAGTTCAATGCTTGTTTTTCCACTAATAGCATTAACTTCATTTGTGCTAGCAGCATTAGCATTGTTAGTGTTGTTAACATTATCTTCTTTCTCTTGATCAATACCTTCACTATATTTCTTGGATCTTTATCAACCTTCTTTCCATCATCACTTGAAGGTTTAGTTCCATCATCTTGAGAACTCTTTGGATCTTGGGAATATGGTAGATTAGCAGTCCATAATGGTAGCAAAATGTAATCTTTGACAGGTTCTGTCTCGTTTCTAGCTTGATCTACATTATCACTTGCTTTTGCACATGCAAAACCATTAGACTGTGTACCTACAACAATTGGCTCATAATTCACATTTGTTCTTAGTTAGCAATCAGTATCAATAGCCAATCAGGTCCACTACCTACAATCATTAGGTGTATACATCACTGAACCTAATAGCAAGTATTGTTCTTCTACTACCTTGGTTCATAACTATGAATACTCGTAAGGCTTTACTATTAGCAAAAGTATCCAACAAAGACACCTTCATCAGCCTTACCATCAAATTTGCCTAAGTGATCTATGGTATTAAGAATGGTAACAGGACACCTAAATGGTCTCATAAAACTTAAAGTTGGTGTTCTACCATGAAAAAGTTCATATGGGGTCTTGTTATGAGGCTTAACTACTAACATTCTATTTTAACATAGCAAAGCAGTATTAACTGCTTCTGCCCAAAAAGTAGTTGGCAACTTAGAATCAGCTAGCATAGTCCTAGCAGCCTCAATTAGTGTCATATTTCTCCTCTTAGCAACTCCATTTTGTTGAGGAGTTCTAGCTACACTATATTGTCTTAAAATACACTTTATCTCACAAAAACTAGATCAACTCTGTTTTTTTAACATCGGTCCATTATCAACATGCTAATCGACCTAAATCTTGTGATCTACGAGATTTTCTATCCTAGTATATAAAGGACTTTAAGAATGCTTTTACTAGGTCTCATCCTTAGTAGCTAGAAAGAAAACCCATGTAAACCTACTGAAATCATCTGTGACAACTAGGCAATACATTTTCTTCATAAGATCTTTTTACAATGTTGGACCCAACAAGACCCATATGCAACAAATGTATAGGGAGACAAATTAAGTCTCTGTTTTGGACTTACAAGAGGCATATTGTGGTTGCTTTCCTTTTGACAAGCAACACAGTTTAGATCAGTTTCTCAAAAAGTTTAGAATGTAAACCTCTACAAGATTTCCCTTGAACCAATTTTATTCATGGTTTTTAGAAATTTTAAGACCTAGCCTCTATGCTAAAGTTTAGATTCATCAGATGTGGGCTTTGCAAGAAAAAGGAAAAAAAAAGGAAAAGAGGAAGAAAAGACAAAAGCCAGTATAAAACCTCTTATTAGAAACTATGTTCTTTAAAATCAACACTATCACAAATTGATCTCTTTCTAGAACACTAAGTACAATTTGACTTTCTAATCAATTAACTTAAAGTTTAGGAGCATAAACAATACAGTCATTGTCATTAAAGAACACTATTATTTTTATCATACATTTGTGAGCCACTAAAGAGATTAAACTTTAACTCTCTCACAAAATACACATTTTTAAAATCTAGATTACCATTTTTAATAGTACCTTTTCCTGTGATTTTCCCTCCTTTGGGGTTCCCTATAAAAGCAACATATCCTCCATCTATCTCCCTTAATAGGCTGGTAAGATAGGAACATGTTCCTCTGTTCATGTGCCGTAAGCCAATCCACTATCAATCACTCCTTTATCTTGTAAATCCATTTGTGGATTGCCCTGCACATCAGATAAGAAAATCAGTTTCTTTTGGGGACCCAAGCCATCACTGACTTGGATCTGCCTTGTGCATCAATATAATAAAACTTTGTTCAGGTGATTGATGGCACTGTTGTGTTTAGAAACATGTTCTAAAACTTTAGTCTTTGGTTTCCAAACTCAACAAGCTAAGGCCTTAACAACATTAACATTATTTCCTTGAACAACATTAACTACTGCTTTTGGCCTGGCAGTATTAACATTTTTATCCTTAACAGTATTAACCCTCTGATTAAATTTACTGTTTTTAAATGCTAATTTCTTATGAATGGGCCTCTTTACAGTTGAATGTGCTTTTTTATGAAAGATATGGATTGGTCTAACAACATCACTGTTGTTTTTGGGGTGAGCAACATTAAACTTGTCTATCATAATTTATGATACGAAGCCAACTTCATTAGTTCTGCACTTGGAACCATGTTCTTGGTTAGTACAGTGGTAATCTTTTTAGCAAAGGTTTTGATGATTCACCCATTGAGCATTGTTCGCGAAATGAAGTTTTATCCATCCTTAGTTTTAAAACTGTATTCGATGGTAATTGCAATCAAATTCTACCCCCCAACCACCCCCCAATAATCGAAAGCTTCCACACACAATAACAGCCTTATTAAACATCTCAAAATTGCTTCCTAATCTTTGAGACATCATATTGTTCCAGTTTCTTTGATTGCCTCTAGGTCTGTGAGCTTTTTGACTATGATTTCTTCAACTAGTTTAACAGTTTTTCCAAAGGAGAAAGAAAAGGTAGAGAATTTAGCAATTTCTCTTGTTGCTTAGTTTGACAAACTCTATCTAGCAATACTAAGCTTAACTAGTTTCTCTCAGTTTTTAGTTTGAAGACGACATTTTTTTCCTCACTATCTGACACCAATCTTCAATATTTGATAATCATTAGACATCCTAACAACCTAGACACTTCTTTATCAGACTATTGTCTCAACTACAGGCTTATTACTAAACTTATCTAAACTAGTAAAGAGCAAGTCAGGTGTTGGAGCATGGAGTTTGCCATATGTAGGGAGGTGGACCTGCATCTATAGCCTAACCTTTCTTGGCAGTTGACAACAATCTGTCCTTCTATGAAGTTTGTTTTTAAGATTTAGATGCATTTTTCAAATTTGTCTACATTAAATTGAAATTCTATCCTTTTTCTTTTTGAGCGATTTCTTAGCTTCTCCTAGAAGCACATCTGATATGCTATATCATACATTCAAAGTATTCAAATTTTAAGCCCTTTATATCTTGTGAATAAATAGACTCATTTGCTTATAGACTACAAGTTATCTCTTCGTACTGACTCTAATCTGACTATAAGCTTAGAACCATTAACTCATATTTCTTAAAATCTTTATGTAGTTGATCATATTGAGATTTAAGAGTTTAACAGTTTCAAACAAGATTTTGAACAATTTGAATTGTTAGATATCTCTAAGTCAGAACTTGAAGATGAGTAAGCCATGAGTACATAATTAGGTCCTTCTTCTGCCTAATCAATCCAGTCATACCTACCAAGACCATCACATGACACCAAAGCTGTGGAAGTGGATGTTTCCACATGCACGGTCCTTCTTGTGTTTTCCTTGTTCTTGTAGTCTTGATTTCTTGGAGCTCTACACTCTTTAGCAAAATGTCCCTTCTTGTGATAGTTGTAGCACTCTACTTTGGACTTATCAAAGCCAATGGACTCATTGCCATTGATAGTACGCTTCCTATGTGTATTCTTTAAAAATATTCTAGCCCTCATAGTCAACATAGCCATTTGCCATCTCAAATCCATCTCTTCCAAATCATCTGGATGGATTTGTTGCAAGTCCTCATGTGCAAGTTGAGGATTATTTGGTTGACTAGCAAGGAATGCACAAATAACAGCATCACTCAAGTTGTCATAGTATCAGAATTAACTTGAGTATAGCCACAAAAAACTCCATTAGCAATATTAACTGCTTGAGCAGTACTATTAGTATTGCTATTATTGTTATTTGAAGAGGACACAAAAGCCATGTTCTGTGTGCTTGAACTTGAGCTAGACATCCCTTTGACTTCTGGTTTATACACCTTAATGTTGTTGTAGAGATCATCCATGCTCATTGTATCCAAATCAGTTTTATTCCTCCACACAACTACACATTGTGTTGCCGTCAGGTGACAACTTTCTTAATAGCTTTTGGTTCACATCTTCTTGTGAAATCGTTTCTCCTAAAAGCTCCAACTGACTCACAAGCTTTTGAAGCCTATCAAAGTTGGATACAAGCAACTCAAAACTGTGGAGGCATTAAAGTTTTCATATTGCTGCATTAAAAGATTCCTTATTGTCTTCTTTGTAGTTTGCATTCACTACCAAATCTCTTTTCTATAGCTGCCATCAGATAAGCTTGGGGGCGGGGGTACATCCTAATTGAGTTAAACTTTAACTGATATTCATTAGGAATTCCCATCATTAAAGACATCTTTTTCACCTCTAATCTTTATGAGCCTTCCCTCAGTCAGTGTAGGAGCATTACAATTCTCAACACCTTCTACAACTGTTGTCTTTGGTGTAGTGTTTCCATTCTCTATGACTTCTTATAGTGCATAGTCTATCATCTAGATGTATTATTCAATTCTCATCCTCCAGATCTCAAACTTACCAGGTTTGAGCATAGGAACTTTGGATGCAGCCACCATGTTAGTCAAAATTCCCCTTGATACCATATCTTCTAGCGAAAGTTCTCAAAGCAACAAGCATATGCAAGTGTTGAAGTCTACTTAGCCTAATAGTAAAAGAAGTATGATGTACCCACTTGTTGTCCCAGTTGTAGGATACCTCTTATTGGATCCCACTTCAATAGATCAAATTCCTTAAGCTTGTTTACTGTTTAGTTATATTAGATAAATCTAACACAACTATAGTAGAAACTTTGTTAAGTGTATTAAAGATTATGTGAAATCTAATCTTTAATATTAGAAGAATTCTTAATGAAACAGAAACACAAGATCATAATTTAACAAACAATAAAAGCTCCAATATTATTAAGAATAATACGAATACTCTCCTAGTAAACTTAAAGCTATGAATAACACTTATCAAATTGTAAAAACACATAAAAACATATTAAACTCTATACCCTAGGACCTCCTTTTATACACCAAGGAGTCCTAGTCAATTTATAATATATTCCTAAGACTTGGAATATTCTTTATGATCTATTCTATAAATAACTAATAATTATCATGTAAGTAATCTTGATCTCCAAACAATCTTTATCCTTTCTTCTTTCTTTATCTTTTCTCTGACAGTAGAAACTCTTTCAGCAGTCTTAATCTTTAAGCAGTAGTAACTTATACACTAGCAGCATTAACTGAGCACAAGCAGTAGTAACTACTTAGAATATTTTCTTCAATCTCTACCAACAGTACTAACTTTACACTAGCAGCACTAACTTTATACTAGCAGTACTAATATATACTAACAGTAGTAACTGTGAACTAGCAGTACTATCTTTATACTAGCAGCACTAACTACTTAGCATATTTTTCATTAAAGTTAATAAACAGCACTACCTTTAGCAATTGTCTGGTTATCAGTTAATGTAGTAGGCAAAGGACACGTGTCATGACATTGTTCAACGTTCTGGTCAACCTCACCTTCATTATTGAATTCAGGTTGTTCAGTATGCTGTTGTCTTATAGCAAAGACATTGATTTCAGTAGTCGTTTGTACCTCAGCCATTGGCTCTTCATCATATATGGGTCTGATATCTGCATCATCAGCATGTGCATCATTCCCTGATCTGATGCTTGTATCTTGCTCTTTTAATACTATCCCACTGCTTTCTGTATCAACCAAACTAGCATCCAATGCTTTACTCGAATCAACCTTATCCTGTGTTGTCTGCATTTGTCTTTCATTCACCCAGCTGTTATACTCTTCTTTATGCTTTGCTCTTTCATCAATCAACTTCTTAATAGATTCCATGTGTTAGATCAGTGTGTCACAGAATTCTAGAATCGCAAGTTGAGTGTATTAGAGAAAATAGTTGCGTGTCATTACAACAAATTCATCATCTAAATACATCCATGACTATGCTATGGGGACAAAGCAGCTGCCTATGCTATGCGGGCTGACATGCATATGTTATGCGGGACTATGGGGACAAAGCAGCTGCCTATGCTATGCGGGCTGACATGCCCATTGTCATTATAGCAGGCAGTTCCAGTTGTGGAGATAGCCGCGAGCGAGCCTCTAGGACTTGGATATGGGGCGTTGTGACGTCATGAGTTAGAAGTAGAGGAGGATCAGGTACCTAGTATATTCAAGGTAGGTCAGATCTCTAGGTCTGTGCCAAAGAAGCAGGGAGCAGAGAGGGTATTTGCGTTTAGACATCCCACCCTTGTTACATGGGTAGATCCCCGAGGATGAAAGAGTTTACATCGACATTCTAGCTTATGCACCACCAGTTGCACCTGTTCAGACACTGCCATCTCCTGAGTGGTCGTCTGGTTCCTTGCCTATTTCACCATCATCTCCATTAGTCCTATCACCCATAGCTTCACCAGTGGCCACCCCGATAGCCACCATATCGGTAGATGAGGATTAGTTTTTAGAATAAGGGGCACAGTTAGAGCTTCATAGGAGCATACTCTATGATCACACTTAGCGTTTGGACGCGCTACCACCTACTCTATTTGCGGATATTGGTAGGGATGTGAGAGAGTTGTATAGCAGGTCAGGAGTGGTTAGAGATGAGATCTTTTCGTAGAGGTATAGGTTTAGGAGTTTAGAGAGAGAACAGGAGAGACCCATAATGAATTTTGGAGCTTTGTAGAGGCTAGTGTTGGCATTGGAGGCATGGGTAGGACGTGTTGACACCCAGTTGGAAGATATGTCACAAGATAGGTATGATGACTGTATATTGATTCATGACATGTTAGTGCAGCAGGCCGCTATGCAGCATGAGCTTCAGTAGATGAGAAGTCATGTTACTGCTTTAGAGCAGGAGAGGGATCGTAGAGAGTAGTAGGATGTATAGAGATTGGTTTGGATTTTTGTATAACACTAAACCGAGTAGCATCAATTAGTGTCAGATCTAAGTAGGTAGTCGATTTGTGATAGTTATGAACTGATTAGTATCAGTCGATAGTTGACTCTTGTAGAAGTCATAGTTATTATGGTAAAAGGATGATTTATACAGAAATTTTGAAAGAGTAATGAATGGTAGTATTTGTATTTTATCTTGGATAGAAAGATATGCCCAGTGCTTGCGAGCACGGTTACCATGTGTTATTCGTGAGCTTGAAACATATTCAAGTTGCTCAACTTTACTGATACAATAGAAAGTTAAGTAGTTTAGTGGAACCTAGAGTGAAACGCCTAGATTTTGTATGTTTTCAGATGCGTTATCTTGGTTTTATATGTGCTAATTGGTAAAATAATACTGCTTTTACCCATGTTATTGTGCAAAATGAGTTTCTTGTGAAGAAAAGAAGCTAAGAAACAAGTGCTAATTCGATATTTGATTTGAAGACCCATCTACAATAGTAAAATATGCACTTTGGGTCATCAACATATGGTATGGATTGGCCCGAGGGACAAAAAGTTGATCGAAAGATGAAGGACGAGGAAAAGTAAAGATCGCACGTTGTGACGAGCACTCTGCCGCCCGGCAGGAGGCATTGCCACCCGGCAAAGGGCTCGACTGGATTGCCACCCGGCGCAAGGCTTTGCCGTCTGGCAGGACCACGATGTTAGTTACATTTTTACAATTATGAGCGAATTAACGAGCCATTATGCCTGGAAACCGATCATATACATGTATTATCAACTGAGGGGACTTACATTAACTCCCTAAGTCTGTTTGGAAGGATTATATATAGTTGTGGTGGTCTTAACCTAAAAAAACACAAGAAACCACTTAACCCTCAATTAGGTTAAGTTTCCACCACCTTTATTCACCCCAAAAGCTGTATAAATATCTCTGCAAATCCAAGAGAGTGTAAGGACGACTTTGAAGGAAGAAGCACCACTCTTGGAGTTACGTTGATTACGGTGATTGGAGGCCCTTGGTGAGCGACATCACCAAACTTATAGGAATCTTTGTTGGTATTAATCTTTACAAATATTTCTGATATGTGTCTTAATTTATCATTTAAATGTTGGATTTGTGAAATGAATTTATATATGGAGTAGTCTCATAATACTTATGTGTAGAATGAAATAAATTTGGTAAAATGTTTGATTGTGTATGAATGATGATTTTTGTAAATGTGTGGTTTATTTTTGTCTTGAGTTCTTTTCTATGATTTGTGGTAGAATACCTACGGAATCATAGGTCGAAAGGGATTCCGTGGCGTAGGCTATTCTTTATTAGTCATGACAAACTAAAAAAGGGTTTTGGTAATTGACATCTACCATTTTCACAAAAGGGCTTGAATTCAAGTATAGGTCAAAAGGACTTGTTGAATCACTTAGGAACATTATTTATCTAGCAAACACACTTAATTGGCTTAGGGTTGATGATGTTCATAGGTCGAAAGGGTTCGTCATTAGTTTCATGCATAAACATGATTTGGTGAAGTATACCATAGAGTCAAATCATATACAAATGGGTTTTGTGAATCATATACACTTGTTTACCTAACATAGTCAAACATGGATATCAATGACATGGATTTCTTGCATAAGTATAGCCTTAAAAATGGAACGAATTTGCTTAAGTAATTACCTTGATTTTGTGACGCTAATGGCCGTGACAACCTTAGTGTCTATCTTGCTACCTAGTTTTGGTTTAAACCAAGTCCCATGGAACGAACTTGACTTACCCAACTTTACTTCGATTGAACGAATATACTTGCTCGTATGTATCATTGGTAATTTCATTAGTCTTGATTATAAATGTAAAACTTGCACCCGACCAACGTCATTAAGTTTTTGGGGCCGTTGCCGAGGACTTGTATTTTATTTCTGTATCAATCATTACAAGAGGTAACGGAAATGTTTAGTTAAAAAATTAGATGGTATATAAGTAGCAAAGTAAAAAAATATTTTAGAAGGTTGCCTGCCGGGGCGGCACCACCTGGTATACAAAAAAATATAAAATAAATTTTTTTGAGCACCCTGCTGGGCGACAGACAAGCTGTGCCGGGCGGCAGGGGACGTTCTGTGAAAAACTTTTCGAGTTTGGAAAATATGAAGCATAAGGATGTGCGTGTCAGTTCTAAAATGGTAAACGGGTTAAACTACTATGGACAACAAGTGTGAATGATTAATTGTTTATACTAACCCCTTGCTAATGAGTTGGATGATGCGTATTGTCTTTAATAGTTGTTTACGCTTTTAGAATGGGTACTTTGAGCTTGGTTTCGGAATACTTAAACGATCTTGAGGAATGTATGGATGATGGTGATTCAAGAGTTGCTAAGGAAGCAAAATTGTTTGATGCTTTAGAGCGTTTGACTGCTTTATGAGTAGACGGGTGTTGTGATAGAGTGGATAATCAAAAAATTGCAATCTTTTCCAAGGAGCCCACTTCAGGCCTTTGGTTAAACAAATTCTTGAGGTACCTCTTTACCCAAGCTTAGTTGAATGCGGGCAAGGAGCTTAGGATATGCGCGCGCTCGACTTGCGATTCGGGCAAAACTAGTTACAGAAAAAGTGCTTGGATATAAATGGGTTTTCGTGATGTGAGTCTTAGCGGACTACGGTTGGAAGTTGGTGAATGATGTCAACGTGAATTCCATAGGGTAAAGGTTCAAGGCCTGATTTGGTTGTTTTAGTTATGTTAACAGAGGGAGAATCAGTCTATCTTGTTTGGAAAGGGATTTTTAGCCAAAAACTAAAAAGCCAAGAGTCGATTTCGGATTATTGGGAGAGATACAGGCATGTATCTTAACTATTGTTCGAAGGGTACGGAGGGTATTGATCATCTGTGATCGATCTTTTAGAGGAAGTTGGAAGCTCAAGCAAAGAAGATGTCAAGATGGGGAAAGCAAACCGCAACAAAGGCTATAACATTAATAAACTCACTCCCCCTCCTTCCTTGAGGCTAGAAGAAATTCCTCCAACTTCCACCATTCCACCACAACCGATATACCATCCATTATATACCACCAATGAAAAGGAGGAAAATGAAAGGTTATTTGGACATCAAATACAATGAGCGTAGAGGAATCGAATCCTATTCTTGAAGTGTTGGGGACAAAGTTAGGCAAAATGAACACGTGTGTGCAAAAGAAAATGTGTGATCCCGAGAAACTATGTTTTGTCTGTGAAGATTAACGGGGGGGGGTTGGTTTTAAAATTTTTTTTTTTGAGGGGGGAATGGGGGTGTTGCTCTCGGGGGTGGTTACTTGAGAAAGTGTAAGTGTTTTGCCATATAGCTTATATAAAGATCTTGGGTTTGGTGATCCGAGAACCTACCAAACGAAATTGAAAATGGAGGATAATACGCAAGCTAAGGCGATGGGAGAAGTTAAAAATGTGAGGATCCAAATAGGATATCAAGCCTACGTGGTTGATCTTTTAATCTTGGATATTCCGGTGGACCCCGATTTACCATTGCTTATGGGATGACATTTCTTAAGAACTTGTGGGGCTATTATTGACATGGGAAGAGGTACGCTTTATATTGATGACGGGGTTATCTGTAATACCTATTTTCCTAAGCCACGGTCAAAGTCATATGTTGAAGCTTTTGAGATGGAAGGAGAAGATGATTGGCTAGGAAGTTTTAAAGTAGGAAGAGACGAAGATGGAAACATGAAGTATGGTCCGGTTGCAACCTCGTTTATAGATATCGAGGATGATATGGAAAGGGCATTAGCAATGGAGGCATACTTTAATCCATTCAAAAATGTAATTGTGTTTAAGAAACTTATAGACTTTGTTGGCTCATTGTCGGTGCAATTGAAAAACTTAGATTGGGGCAATGAAGGATATAGGACATACAAGAAAGTTGATGGCGAAAAAGTTTGAGGTTGAAGAAATGTTTTGAAAAGTTTTTAGGAAACCTGATGTGCTATTGTTGTATGGTATATTTAAGATGATTCAAGTTTTAAATTTATATTTTGCCGACTAAACAAAAAATAACACTTTAACGGGCAGTGTACCTGATCGGTAGAAGTTTTGTGGTAAGTATGGTGTCGAACACTTGAAGCGAGGTTAAATCTATCAATTTAGTCAATATCTTGGTTATCTAATCTATGTTAGTTCTATTCTATTCTAAACCTATGTTAAACCTATGTTAGTCTAAATCCTAATTCTAATGGAAAGGGGGGGGGGGGGGGGTTTAGCCTGAGAGACTAGCACGATTTGGTTGGTGTCTATAATCAATTCAAGGCACTTTAACCTACGCAAGCTAATTAAAAAAAGTTGAAAGAGCAGTCTAACCTTATATAAGAAAATGGTATTAACCATTATTAATCTGATTAGAACGTTGGTTTGTTTATTTAGTGCAATGATTTCTTCTCTTGAGGTGGCATATCATTCGTAAGACTTAGGCGTTACATCAACCTAAGACCTAGACATAATAATTCTGTCATAATTAAAGCATCCGCATAAAACATCCTTATTTGCTGGTTATAATCTATATTAGGGATTAAAGCAATGGTGGATATTTGTTAAAACCTGCTTACTCTGATTATTGACCCACTTACACCCTTAATGGCATTTATACACTTGTTTAGTCCACTTGTCTAACTAATCCATGTGGAATCAGGGACGTTACTTGTTGAATTATCTAGGTCTACTGCTGTCAACACGATCAATAAACCATTGACCAATATCCAAATTAACTAGTTAAGCTCCGAAGCGTATCCTAGAACAGACTTAGATGGTAAATTTTTGTGTAACATATGATTCCTAGATGTATAATTACTATACTGAGGAGCTATCCCGGACTTCTTGATCTACTTGGCCGCTTAAATAGATCAGTTGAATGATAGGTCGCAACAAGGCGTAAACAAGTATAAATTGATAAACATATACAAGGCACTAAACGATAAATCTAAGAAATCTAGATAAAACAAATACCAAACATTCAGATCTTCATATAATGGCTAATACCTAAAGGTATTAGCCTTCAAACGTCATATATATACTAAGAACAATTTTTAGCACAAAGGTAAACTAACCGAGTTTATGAAATGATACACAATAAGCTAAATACGATTACTATAGTATATGGATGAATTAACAAGTTGTCTCCATATGGATTTGAATACGTTGCTCGACCTCTTTTGCTATTTTTATCACTTTGAAAATCGATTTTGGGTTTTAGGTATTGAGAATATGATTATTTTGCACAATTAAATTGATTTTGAGTTTTCTATTCTATAAGGGTCTGGAAGTCGGTTGGATATGGCGTATCCATGAGTTGGATACGGTGTATTGGGGATTTCTTGGAGTAGGGACTACGCTTGATATCTTCCAGAATATTATATTGATTCCATATCTTGAATACGGCGTATTGATTCTCTCTGGATATGGCGTATTGATCTTTATTCCTCTTTTTATGTGGGTCTTTGGTTGAGTGCATGCATTGGATGCCGTATCTTCCTTGATGGATACGGCGTATTGGTCTTCCAAATAGTAATCTTCAAAATATCTTCATTTAAGCTCCAGAATACGCGCCTTTTGCTAACTTTCACCAATTACTCCATAATTACTGCAATTCTCAAATATAAACGATTAAGTAATAATTCTTAGCAATAACTAAACAAAATGGGTTAATAACATGGGATAAATGATTCTATAAAATAGATGTTATTTTATGTCATCAAACATACCCCCACTTGAATCCTACTTGTCCTCAAGTAGACTTTAGAAGTTTATAAAAAATGAATCCCTAAGGATATTTTCCGTTAAAGCACTTTTTCGATCTATTACAAGTACACAACCAAACACCTCACGAAATAGGAAGATGAAAACACTCAAATCACTCAACTAATCTATGTGGTAACATGTAACTAATTCGCTTAATTGCTCGGTCGTGACGAGTATTCTATCATAAGCTTGGCAAGGATACACATCTCCACTGCTAAAGCTAAGGAGTAACAAGTTTATAAAGGTAAATATGGGTTTTTGTATGGAAAGGCGTACGGTTTGATCATTCTACAATCTTTCACTAGAAGTACCACTCCAACAAGGCAGCTAAAGCACACATACACACCCGGAACGCCGGGATAGACATGTGTGTTCGATCACATCCCCATTCGAATTTAACCAACAGTTAGGATGAAGAATGATATAGGGTAGGAACCTTCTAACTTTTACCAAAAGTCGTAAACCAACGAGGTACAAGACATGCATACATGGCCATAACGACAGAATAGACATGCATGTTCGTATGGATCCTCGTTCGCGTAAAACCAGCGGCTAATCATCAGGTGAGAGGGAAGTAAATTGTTGTTAAATAAAAATCAAGAAACAAATAGATTAAGACTTAAGATACAAGTTGCTAGACACTTATTTCCCGACCGTTACCATGATAAAGACACAACTATTTACAACGTCTTGATCATCGATCAAAAACAACAACCTAAGTTGGCGTTCCCGTAACGGTCAACTTCCCAATCTTCCCAAAACTTTACATACTCTACAAGGCAAGTGGCGATATCTTCCACTTTGTACAATACTCTACATCGTTGATTTTTTAGACGTATCAACGAATAATCGATCCTTCGTGTAATTCCTTCGGTAGTTGCGAAACGATTATCTTCAAACTTTCTTTCTCTTTTTGTATTTTTCTCATTTTTTTGATTTTTTTTATAACTATACTTCAAATCTCGGTGTAGTTTCACCATCTTCACGATCATAATAATTCCGGATAATTTCTTTGATAGTTCCTTCGTCTTCGGATTCACCAATAATTGTGACGGTAGTAAAATCACATGAGCTTTGACTACTAATATACATTCTTATTTGCAATGCGCAAATTTCCAACCACACCAATGATAGAAAATGACACAAGACTCGGGAAATACAAACTTTACACTTTAAGCAACTAGCAACTGTAAATTAAACTTAAACTAATAGGGTAGGTTAAGGTGTAAAAGTGTAACGAAACAAATAGTAGGTGTAAATTCCTAAAGGATTGGCTCTACGGGTTGTTCTAATTGATCATCACTCTAAAGATGAGAGGGGAAAGGGTTTAAACAGAAGGTTAACTAACCAGTGTAGTTAGTTAATAAGCAACATGTAAAGGTAATTTGGGTGTAATCCTAAAATTTACCAATTTAAACAAGTTACTCCATCTAAATCCATAGTACTTATCATTGCGGTCTCGAGTGATATACCAAGCCAAGTTCTAAAGTCTACAACATCACCAGCACGCTTATATTTTGTGGAATTTGGGTAAACATTTGGAAACGGAAAGGTTAAATCCTCACAATATCTAACAAGGGTTATTGTGTGCGGGTTATGTATCAAGTAATTTCAAAAAAGTATGCCTGAAATTTTTTTAAATTTGAGCATAATTTAAGCATTTTAATGTGAAAATTAGGACAAGTAAACATTCTAATTCCATCCCCCACTTGAATTATACAACGTCCTCGTTGTATATATAAAACATTAATTACGGGAATTTAAAAAGAATTAGAATGAGAAACTCCCCTGATATTTGCTCGGTAGATTCTCCAATTTGCGTTTATGAGAAAGATTGTGTTGAACAGCCGCCTTGAAGTTTCAAGACTCCAACACCTCAAGACTTCTAGAAATTTAGATTCTCCACCAATATTCGTCAATATTTCTTTCTCGAGGTCATGTATAAAATATAGAAAGAAAAAGTGCATTCCTATCTTGGTACCTACGGTTAATTTAAACTAAACTAAACAAACTAATTACGGGTCAGCCTGGTGGATACGGTGTATCAGTTTAGTGAATACGTCGTATTCAAAATCTAACAATAATGTTTTTAAAGTGTAATAAAATAAAGACTGATAACGTCCAGACAATCAATACGCCGTATGGTATGGAGCGGATACGCTGTATTGATGTCTGGGAAGACAGACTCGATAAAATTAAATAACATATCGGGTTGTCTCCTGGGAAGCACTTTTGTTTACATCGAAGTCTTTAAGTTAGACTTTTCTTCAGCTTCCTTTTATTCCATCTCATGCACGCTAATGTGCCCGCATGTGAGCCATTCTTCCGTCTTCGTATTTCGAATGTAATTGGGTCCTAGATTTAAAACTCCTTTGTAGAACCCCTTAAGCTTTTGGTATGCATGCGAGATTCCACTCTTCACATCTTTCTTACTTATCTTTAGTAATGGTGGGATCTTGTTACATTGCTTATTCGTTTGGTTTTTAAACCTCAGATGTGATCGTACCATTTGGTAAGTTACTTCATCATCACCTTTGTAAAGGGTAATAATTCCTTCAAAATGTTTTACTTTAATTCTAACTTCTCTTAAGAATGTTTTGCCAACAATAATATCACCCATTCCTTCATCACGATAAGCATCCATATCCTCTAAAACTGCAAAATCAGTCATAACAGAAAAAGTTCCAATAAAGATAGGCACATTCATTAAGGCTCCTATGACATTATCCCATTTGTACACCATCTTATTTTTCATTATTGAATTATGAAATTTTCTTAATATTACATTGACGTACAATAACGGGTAGAAGTTGACGTGTGCAAATTCAAATCCTATCATGCATGAAAACATTAAGTTGTGGGTAAAATCTTATGGATTCTTTTTCTCAGTCATAATAACTAGGGTAATCATCAATTCGAATATCAAGATCTTTATCCCTAGTTCTAAATTCCTCAATTACCTCACCTTCCTCAATGGTGGGTATCAAATCATCTCCTTGATTTCTTCTAAGCTCGAATGGTTCATTTAGATCATTTAATTCAATGTAATCTTCCAAGAATTCTTTGAGTAAAAATTTGTGTTTGTTTTTTTTTGTGTGAGTGAAAGTGTGTGGAAAAACTGAAATCTGTCGTTTTGCTTGGGTTTTTATACCCAAATTCGATACGCCGTATTGAGATGGTTAATACGCCGTATTGGTGATTTTTTTTACTTAGTCAACTTTTGTTGAAAACAGTAGATACTCTATATTTGTGTTACCCAAATACGCCGTATCCATTCTTGGAGACCAATTCCTAAAATAAAGCAAAGGAAACATACCTTGGCCTCCGCAACATTATTGCACAATCACCATCCGTTTTAATACGTTAGGGCAACGGAACGCCAAACGGCGCACATAAATTCATAATGAGATAGAATAGCGTTCCGTTTGCGTAATATTTCCGAATCTTGATTTTTACATTTAAGTTTATGACAAAACTTTCCATTCTTAGAGTTTTAGTGACTTGTTTCAAAAAGCATAGTTGACCCATGTGTAATTTTATTATCTAATAAAGACTGTGTTATATCGATATCATTATCATCTTTGTCTTTTTTTGATTCTAAATCATCAGGACGAATAATGTTGAAGGGGAACAGATCATTAAAGTACAAAATATTTTGTTCCTCCTCATCATATTCAGACAATGATGTTTCATCACTTAAGTCAAATTCATCGATATGTTAGGGGTTTAAAATTGGTTCAGTTAATATCTCTGATTTAGACGTTTGAGCATCATTGTAAACAATGGCTGGGAATTTGTTCTCAAAATCTTTAAAGAAGTCTAAATCATCAAAACAACTGAGTGTAGGCTTAGGTGATGGAATTAAGGGTACGACTTTTTCATTATCGTTTTCTGAATCCGTTTTCAAATTGTTGAAAGAAATCATTTTATAAGAAAACAAGTCTTTGTCACTAATTATTTGTAATCCTCATCGTCTGATTCATCAAATGATATTCTAAAGTCGATTTCATCGTTGGCAGGAATACTTACTTGATGTTTGCATTGAAGTGTATCCTTAGGTGCAAAGTCATCGTTAACGACTATAACTGGGAATTCAGCTTCCATAGATCTAAGATCGTAAAAATCGTCATCAACCCTGATCTTCCTATATGTAGCAGTTTGCCAATTATACACTTTTCTACGTTTACGAGCTTTTTCTTTCTCGAGCTTGATGTATTCTTCCATAGTAAGGTTTGGATTGTCCATCCTAGAACAATCTTACTAGAAAAACTATTAAATAACAAATACGTTGCTTTCAGTGAACTAAAGACGCCGTATCACACCAACAAAATAAATAAACAAACAGAATAATACACTAATCTAAATTACACTAATCCTAAGAGTTAGATCTAATCTAATGTTAAAAACAAAAATATCAAATAAAATTCAAGATTAATTTTCACTCCTCGGCAACGATGCCAAAAACATGATGTGCTATCGTTGTATGGTATATTTAAAATGATTCAAGTTTTAAATTTATATTTTGCCGACAAAACCAAAAACAACACTTTAACAGGCAGTGTACCCGATCGGTAGTAGTTTCGTGGTAAGTAGGGTGTCGAACACTTGAAGCGAGGTTAAATCTATCAATTTAATTAATATCTTGGTTATCTAATCTATGTTAATTCTATTATATTCTAAACCTATGTTAAACATATGTCAGTCTAAATCCTAATTCTAACGGAAAAGGAGGGTTTTCAGCCTGAGAGATTGGCACAGTTTGGTTGGTGTCTATAATCAATTCAAGGCACTTTAACCCACGCAAGCTAATTAACAAAAGATGAAAGAGCGGTCGAACCTTATATAAGAAAACTGTATTAACCATTATTAATCCGATTAGAACGTTGGTTTGTTTATTTAGTGCAATGATTTCTTCTCTCGAGGTGGCATATCATTCGTAAGACTTAGGCGTTACATCATCCTAAGACCTAGACACAATAATTCTGTCACAATTAAAGTCATCCGATAAAGCATCCTATTTTGCTTGGGGATTTTTTTTATAATATATCGTAGGGATTAAGCAATGGTGATCTTGTTAAATCATAGCTCATAGGAGGACTTTACCACTTAAACGCTTAATGGCAATTTATAACACTAGTAGTCCATTGTCAACTATCCAATTTGGAATCAGAACGTTAACTTATTGAATTATCTAGGTCATCTTGCTAGTCAACACGATCAATAAAACCATTGGCAATATGCAATTAACTTAGTTAGCCGAAGGGATCTAAACACAAGATTAGTATGGATATATTTGTGTAACTATGATTCTAGATGTATAAATTACTCTATGGAGAGCTATCCCAGACTCTAGATCTGCTTGGTCTGCTTCACTATATCTAGTTGAATGATAGGTCGCATACAAAAGCGCGTAAACAAGTATAAATTGATAAACATAAACAAGCACTCAACAATAAATCAAGAAATCGAGATAAACAAATACCAAACATTCAGATCTTCATAATAATGGCTAATACCCGAAGGTATTAGCCTTCAAACGTCATAATAAATACAAGAGCAATTATTTAGCCAAGGTAAACTAACCGAGTTAACGAATGATACCAAAAACTGAATGATTACTAAAGTATATGGAATTACACGATGTCTTCTATGGAATTGAATACGTTGCTCGACCTCTTCTGCTCTTTTTCTCCTCTGAAAATTGACTTTTGTGGTTTAGGTATCGAGAATATGATTTAGCACACTTAAAAATCGTTTTTGAGTTTTCTATTTATAAGGTCTGGAAGTCGGTTAGATACGGCGTATCCAAGAGTTGGATAGAGCGTATTGGGGATTTCTTGGAGTAGGAACCACGCTTGATATCTTCCAGAATATTATATTGATTCCATATCTTGAATACGACGTATTAATTCTCTCTGGATATGGCGTATTGATTTTTATTCCTTTGTACTCTTTGGTGAGTGCAGGCACGGATACGCCGTATCTTCCTTGATGGATACTGTGTATTGGTCTTCAGAACAGCAATCTTCAAAATATCTTCATTTAAGCTCCAGAATGCGCGTCTATTGCTAACTTTCACCAATTACTCCATGATTACTGTAATTCTCAAATATAAATGATTAAGTAACAATTCTTTGCAATAACTAAACAAAAAGGATTAATAACGATAAATGATGCTATAAAATAGACGTTATTTGATGTCATCAACACCCATAAGAGCATTAGGAAGAGTATGGAAAAACTAGGATGAGAAGTAAACACCCAGAAAATGTTAGATGAGCCCAAACAGCTTAGGACGAATGCCCAGCCAGACGGCAGACAAGCTGTGCCAGGCGGCTAGGGGGGTTCTGTAACATCCGAGAATTTTTGAAATTTCGAATGACGATTTTACCCTTTGACTTTTAGGGTCTGGCTTGACTTATAAGAACGACCATCTAAAGTACGTTTTCATTATTCGGACTCTAAAGCAATTTGATGTAAAACGACATTCTTGACAACTTTTTAGTTTTTGACCGAGACCCGAAAACAGTCAGAAGGTGACTGAAATGCCCTCACAAGATTTTAGAATCAAGAACGAGTACCGGCACAAAAATAATTAAATTACATTTAATTATCACGTTTTATTAAATAAGAATATTTAATAAATTATTTAACATTTTATTCAGTGACGTTTGTTGAAGACGCAAATATTCGAGTAAAAGGATCATTTTACGGACAAGTTTATCGGAAATATACAAAATAAATAATAAACGTTTTAAATAAATTTTATAAAACGTTTACGAAAATTAGTCGAGTGAATACTCATTTTTATCAGAAAAATGATTTAGAAAACAATGGCGCAAGTTTCGTGCGTTGAATCATCCGTTAAGTCGTTCAAACGAGTCCCGAACCATTATTTTATAAAATAATACTCACAAGTTACACTTTAGGTCCCTGGGAAAAATTTACACTAGGACCCCTGAACTATTGTATCCTTGTCACTTTGTTTTAAAATTTTACTATAAATAAAATTTTATTAACTTTTCATTTCATTATTATAAAAACATAACACATACATATACAAATCCTCTCTCTCCCTCTCCAAATGTCCGGCCACCACCAGCCGCCGCCGGCACCGCCTCCGGCCACCACCGCCGCCTCGCTGCCGCCGCCGGAAAACTTTTCCGGCGGACTTTTCCGGCCAACTCCAAAAATAATCTTTATTACCGGATCTACCCGATCCCCATCATCACGCGCTGTCACGCGCCGCCACCATCTCCACCACCTACTGCCGCCGCTGCCATTATCATTATCATCATTTCTCACCCCCACAACATCGCCGCTGCCCCACCACCACAGAGCCACCAAGAGGGTGCGCCGGTTTCGTGGGTTGACAGCCAACAAGGGGTGTTTCGTTCGGTATATATATACATAACACCACCGAGGGGTGTTTTGTTCCGGTTGGCTCCGAATATGCACCAAGGGGTGCGTTCGGTTACTGTTCACCGCACCAAAAGGGTGTGGTTGGGTTTTATAAATGAAAAGGATGCGTCGGCGGGTGGTATGGTTTGTAAGTTGTTGTCACCGAAGAGGGTGTGGTTTGATTATGGGTTCATGACACCACGAGGGTGCGTTGGGTTCGGGGCAGCCACCACCCTAAGGTGGGTTTGGGTGGCAACCACCCAACAAGGGGTGTTTCGTTCGGTTACTGTTCACCGCACCAATTAGGGTTCGGTTGGGTTTTAAAATGAAAAGGGGTGCGGCTGGTTTGGTTTTGCACCGGTAGGGGTGCGTTTGGCTCGGGGTTTAGAACCGCATCGGGTCCGTTTGGTTTGTAACAGCCCCACCTAGGGCGTGTTTGGGTTGGTATTAACAGCCGCAAGGGCTGTTTGGGGTGTCCGAAGGAAGCTCGTTTAGTTGTTAAAACGCAACAGGTGCGTTTGGCTTGTTCCGGCACCGGTTAGGGTGCGTTTGGTATTTAAAACAACCCACAAGGGGGCTGTTTGGTTTAGGTCAGTCGAGCTAAGGGAGTTTGTTTGTTTTGCCGTCAAACAGCCGGGGTACGTTTGGTTGTAATGACATAGGTATAGGGTGTGTCGAGTTTGGCTGCGGGACAGCCGGGGTGTGTCGGGTTTGGCTGCGGAAACAGCCCCGAAGGGTGTGTTTGGTTTGATTTGTAAAACAGCCGGGGTACGTTTGATTGGTTTAGTTACACCGAAATAGGTGAGTTTAGTTTTGCACCACAAAAGTATTTTGATTGTTTCATTATATTGATCGATTAATTATATGTGATGAAATCCATTGAAACTTGCGACGTCTAGTAAAATATGATATTAATATTAAAACGAGATTGATATAAATCTATAAGCGATATTAGATGTATTTTAGACGAGTTTTGAACTAAAAACGGATTTTGGCGTGTGTTTGTAACGGGTCATTTAGATCAGAAAATGGAACACGTGATTCGGGATTCGAGACTTTGAAAAGTCAGACTTTGGTTTACAAAATATAACAAATTATATTTTGACGGACGTTTTGATATAAAACGGGACTTTTAACTCCCAATAACGAAGAAACTGGAGTGAAATCGGAACATACACTTTAATAGAAAATAATTTATTTTTAATATATTAAATCTGACAGGTTTATTAATTAAAGGATTTGAGCACTTTCGAATCCGTTTCAGCCTTCCGGCGAAACACGCAAAGTTGATTAGTAATTGAAGTTTTACTTTTGCCGACGAGGATTGTCAGTTTTAAAATTAAGACATAGCGGGTCAAAACTAAAGGTGGTTGGGTCTATTATTTCACTTAATTTATCTTAAGGACAACTGTTCGGTTCTAAAAACGGAATGTCTAAAAATAGTAACTTTCGGTAAATATTCGACATAAGGGTTAAGGTTTAAAGACGCGTAAGTGGATTTCTCATCACATGTATATATGTATGTATACATATTAAAATATGTATGATTTTCGTCGTTACGATGTACGCATCGTTGATCGTATTTTAATTAGAGTATTATAATAGAGCGACATAATTATAGGGTCGTGGCCGAGATCGTTGCAGATTCGGTTGTGATTTATTTGGATTATTTGATCGTGGTCTTTGATCAAGGTGAGTTTATAGCTCCCCTGTTTTTACTCGTTTTACATATATTTGGGGTGAGAACATGCTTGTTTGCAAATGCATTTACATGGTTGATTACAAATTGGTTTACATACTTATTTGCATAGCTCGCTATGAGATACATTATTTGACTTCATTTTTGGTCACAAATACATACTTTACATTTGAAATGATTACGGATTAGCTTAGGCTGATTGAACTGATAACAACAAAATTACTGCCCGGGTGTTCTTGGAGGGGACACCTGTGATGGGTACATACAAGTCTACGTCACAGCGTCATGAACTGTAAATCACTTGGAGGGTGAGCGCGAATGTTATGAAATAGATCTATTCGGGTGTGGATCCCTGTTCGGGTGATTAGCTATCGCCGGTAACGAACATTATAGCGTGATGTCCACGCGAATGATATAAAATAGATCTATTCGGGATTGACAACCCCCGTTCGGGTGACTAGCTATCACTGGGAACGAACGTTATAACATGTCGGATCACGTTGGGACTACAGGGCCCCCAACAAATACATACTTGAAACATTTTGGTGACATTAAATTGGTCATGCATTCTTTATAAATCTTTGGGATAAGATTGGTACTTTTGGTGACATAAAATGTGTCGTGCATTCTTTATAAATCTTTGGGATTTTTACATGGTACTGTGATGATACAGTGGACAAATACATTCAGTTGAAACTTACATTCATATTTAAACTAATCTATGAACTCACCAACTTTAATGTTGACACTTTTAAGCATGTTTTTCTCAGGTGAATTAGATGCTTGGATTATTTGATGTGCATTGGAGTCTTTACATTCAAGTTTTTCATGGTGATGCAATTATGGGACAACTATTATTTTGATTTCAGAAAATCAACGAGATTGTTTTACAAACGACACCACATTAGAGGTTGTTTCTCTGTATCTAAGCGCTTGTGTATTATGAAGTAGCACCCCAAGTGGTATTCCGCTGCGTTGTCATATTTTTGGGGGTGTTACACTTACTTTCTAGAGGAAGATAGGAAAAAGACAGAAGAGAGAAATATGATTCCTATTCATAGGGATTTGGCCTCTGCTAGAACACACCACACTCCTAATGCTTGTATACCAAATCCTAGAACATAGACTAGGTGTTTGCATGTATCAAGATAATGTAGGTCCCGTAGCAAATTTTGTGCCTCATATAGAACACTCTAGGAATTCTAGTTTCGGGTTTTCGACTCCAAACATTTGTGATTGCTGTCAAGAGGGCCAGGGTCCAGAGGAGATTGAGTGACGTGGAGAGAAATAGAAAACGCGTTGCGTGACGTGGGTAGCGCAGTTCCTCTGTGTGCGCTATGTGGTTAAAACGCGCGGGTTGAAGAGCTCAGTATCAATAGTCGCGAACGCAAGCTCTCGGCGCATCAACGCGGAGGAGATTGAGGATCAGCTGATAGGAAGAGGAGAACAGGTGGTACCACGTCATCGGAGTGGTCTGATTAATCACGTAGAATAGGACATTTCTTCGGGCTCAGTGCATTGTGCTCAACCATCACTTCTCACCTTCAACACTACGCGCATATCTTCTCTATAGGTAGCTAGAAACCGCACTCGATAGGATCAGAAATTATTGTCACACAGATAGCTGTAATACTCTTAGGTCGACTACCTACTGGAAAGATGTTCACCGATAACCACAACCTATCTTATGACACTATCATCAACACCTAAAACCTGTGGTACTCACACTATCATGCAATATCGATCTTCACTCTCTGACTAACGCGGATCACACAAAAGATGCGACAGACATCCTCACACTCTTTAGTTTAGTGCATGGTACTTTTAACATCACAGTAGCAGTACAACATGCGTTAATCCTAATAGAAGGAAAGACTCAAAGATTTTGGTTACCATACATCTCTCACCCGAGGTTAAAGGAATTCAAATCTGATGAACATGAATAATGATGCTTTATCAAAGAAGTTTAAGCCTCGGTCCTCATTGTCTAATAACGTCTGTTCACATCAGTTCAGGTCTCCTTCTTCATCATAATGACGCTTGATCAAAGCAGTTCAACCCTCGGTCCTCAATGTCAAATGGCGTCTGCTGGCATCTCTTCAGGCCTCGTTTCTTAAAGAAAAGAAAGGTGTACGCTTTAGTGCACTTTATCTTCAAAAGAAAGAGAAATCACTTCTTGTATTTGACCATTCTCTCAACAAGTTGTCATATTTTCCATGCTCGTCTTCAGTTCATTAAGTGATCAACTTACAATGAGCTGGTTTATTTTTTCTAAATTTACTAGATCAAAAATGGGCAATATATATTTACATATTTTAAGGGGAGAATAGTGAATCTAATGTCAGATAATACGGTTTAACTTGGTCTCTCAATGTGTATGAAACGATCAAATGTGAAAGAGATGTGAAAAAGAAGGGTGTTAAATCAGTCTGCTAGGAGATTAAGATAATCTAAGATACCTTGGATCATGCTTAATGTTAGATAGCGGTTGCATATTCTTGATGGCGGTATGGTAACCTACTGCATGGCGGTTGGGTGATCTGTTGGGCAGCTTCTTAGGCCAATTGTCCATGTCTTGGCCCAATAAGCCCAATAAACCTCTTAGGCCTATTCTAAAGGACCATTTTACTTGTTGACTCCCAAACGGCACATTAACTTGTCAATGTGCCTGTCAGATAATCTCTGGACATTGACCAAGGTTGACCATGTTGACTTAAACCTCAAAGACCAATGACTCAAATGTGGATATCTTCGTGCTAATCTGAATATCAAGGACATGGTCAAACTCAAGGCGAACATCTGTTACTTCTAACATATGAATATATGCATGTTTGTCTATCTTTGTTGATATTCCTTTACATATACGCTGGCATAAAGAGGAATAAACCTGCACCTTGAACCTATCCAAGAAGAGAAAGAACAGATCCTTCATTGGCACTATGGGTACAGATTAGAAAGGGAAACCTTCTCTTGGATCTACAGAAGTTTCATAAGAATCCCTACTTCCGCATTATCATTGATAATATCGCCAGAACAAAACATTTATTAGGGGCATTATCACTACATCAGCAAATGTCCCCTATCTAATCAAATTATAAGCTTATTCTAGAATACTTGACCAGATGTCAAGACTAGGGTTTATAGCTTTTAAGTCGATGAACACTGGCTTGCTCTGAGTGCTGATCTTCTTCGGAAGGCCTTAGATGTCACTCCTGCAGACTCAGCTCGCCCATTCGAGTCACATCCAGCTGGTAAAACGGGTATGTATTTTGTGAATGAATTGAGGTACCCTGAACCAATTCATTTTGTGTCCAAGATACATGTGAACAATCAACATCACCCGTGGAGAGCAATCCCATTCCTGTTCAACTGGTGTTTTACGGGCAAGACGTCTAGCAGTGTCAAACCTAAAAATCATGTTCTACAAATGTTATGGGGTTTTGTCACACAAACGAATGTTGACTGAATACTACTACCAAGGAGTCAATGCCTTACGTCATTCCTGACTGTCGGTTCACCAAACTGATAATTTATTATTTGGGGTACAGACATAACATTCATAAGGAGAAGATTCCTACACAAACTGGTTGGATGAAGATGAAGTCAACCGTGCTCCATGAACACGGATAATATGAGTCAATCTATAACGAGGTACTCAAATGAAGCTGGAAGTATCTCAGGCATATGGTCAACACATTTTAACAGAGTGCTATTTCGTGAACCTGCTCCCATAGACACCAAAAAACTCCCAAGTAGTTAAAGTTAAGGGGAAAGGCAATGCTACAATATGTACAAGCTACAAAGTCACTTCTTGGAACTGCATAACCAAAGAAACAACGTTACCATGGATTAATTGCATATTCTAGATGGTGGATTAATAGCGATCTCCTGATTAACTTACTGGAACCGTTCTATACATCCTGAGATGCTACATCACAAAGATGTTCGTGAAACTCGATCTCATGCAGATGCTGAATCTTTGTGGTTAAATTTAGAAGATAAACATTGAGACTTATACTGAAATTCTGAACTGTTGGTTGAGAACAATGTTTGATGCTTCTAAAAACAGTGCTACGGAGGAAGGAACCATTGAAACTTGATGAAGGCTAGGCTGGATCAAACCCTGAACAAAGTCATGTGGATCTTGCTGTAGACAAACCCTCAAGCCTCATGCATGATGACTTCCTTACTACTATTTACCCTAAGGTACATAAGAGCTTGAAGCATACTACTGAGGAACACGTCCACCTGGAAAATCCACCAAGCTCATCCGAAACCCTTTCATCAATAAAGAATCTTGAGGATAACTTTACCTTTAGTGATCAATTCATTAATAATGACAAATCACAAGAAGATGAACCAGGAAAAACTACTAAGGAAACTATACTTGAAATCCAAGGTCAATTATTCCTCTCCAACAAGCGACATCATCTATTTCCCTCCACTGTCACTCTTGTACATCGATCTCTCACCACCAAAACCTATGTCTCTTCCCCTTTTCAGAGTAGACAATCATTGTTAACTTCCACCACCAAACAACCCGCACTATAACAGAGTAAACAGATCTTGAAATGGTCAGATGACTTCTGAACAACTCGGTTCAGGACTCAGACTTTATCAAATGACTTCTGAACAACTCGGTTCAGGACTCAAACTTTATCAAATGACTTATGAACAACTCGGTTCAGGACTCAGACTTCATCAAATGGCTTCTGAACAATTCAGTTCAGGACTCGAGTCTCAATTCATGGCTCCTAATCAAAGCAGTTCAGGACCCGCTCTTCATGAAATGACTACTACAAACTAACAATGCAGGACTCAAACCAAAACCACCTTCTCTGTTACCTTTTAATACCACCAACAAGAAATGAATGGGAGACACTGCTACAACCTTTGATAAAGCGAACACTCCACTGTACTCGAACCTAATATTCGTGGCTCCATTCTAGAAGTTGCCGCTCCAGATCCATCTGTCTCAACGATACACCTCTTCAACTTCTGTTGATCCAAAAAGCGCGCGCGCGCGATGCGAGTGCGTGAGCGCGAGATCGTCAAACTTCTCAAGAATCACCATCCCATGTTATTTCACAAGGTATAGAAGAAGATGATCATGATATTGAAGTTGTAACACATGAATGATAATTCAGGGAACAAGAATACAATTCCCAGGATCCAAGTTCTGAAGAATCATCTCTCAAAATGTGTCACTCATTAATCTACCACCGGAACACATTCTATAAAATGGTACCAAAGATCACCCGATTGAAAATGTCATTGTGAAATTCCTTCTAAAGTGTTCTCCACCAGACAACACTACAAGATGAAGCCATTTTGTTATTTTGATGCTTTCCCTATCTCCTCAACCAACGAGACTTATAAAGAAAGCTTAGATGAATCTATGCTGGATTGAAGCCATTCAAGAAGAACTACATGAGGTTTTGTGAGAAACGATTTGGAAGTTTAGGAGCAAATACCTCGCCCAGAACGTGTGATGATTATAACTTTAAAATGGATTTAAACAGGTTTAATTAATGATCTGGGAGGTGCGTAATGGGGAGAAACAAAAAACAGAGGCACAGATTAGTTGCAAGGGGATATCGTCAAGAAGAAGGTATAGACTTTAAGGAATCTTTTGCTCCAGTTGCTAGACTTGAGGCTGTACGCATCTTCATTGCATTTGCTGCGCATATGAACATGGTCGTATATCAAATGGATGTCAAGACAGCATTCTTGAATGGAGCGATCATACGTGCAACGTTTACGGTTAATTCAACCGGACAGGTTTGTAGACGGGGAGAATCCAAATCATGTGTATAAGTTGAGGAAAGCTCTTTATGGGTTGAAACAAGCTCTAAGGGCTTGGTATGATTTGTTCTCGTCGTTTCTACTATCTCAGAAGTTTTCCAAAGGCAATGTCGACCGTACATTATTCGTCAAAAGAGAAGGCAAAGACATATTATTTCTTTTACAGATGCTGATCATGCTGGTTGCCAAGACACAAGAAGAAGTACATCTGAAAGCATGTAATATATTGGTGAAAGATATTGAGTTAGTATGTCCCAAAAGGAAATAGAAAGACAGCACATCCATAATCAAGTACAAAGTGAATATCATTGCCTTATCCAGACTTGTTGCTTAAATTTCTATGGATGCATCTCAGCTTACGTATTAAGGTCTTGTATCAACAATAAACCTCTTACAGTATAATAAGATGCCATTGCTCGTGCTGACAAACACTTGTCAACATTCACAACAAAGCATATATAGTCGTACTGGATTTCACCTTATACAAGAAGCACGTAAGAATGATGGTGAGTTGAAAGTGTACATTTATCATAACAGATTATCAGTACGGAAGCTGAATATATTGCTTTGTCCGGTTGTTGTGCTCAAGTCCTTTGGATGAGATCATAACTTACCGACTATGGGTTTGGATTCAATAAAATTCCAATGTACTGTGATAACAAAAGCGCTATTGCCTTATGCTGCAACAACGTTTAACTTTCCAGATCCAAGCATATAGACATCAGATTTCACTTCATCAAGGAGCATGCTGAAAATGGTGTGATCGAACTTTAGTTTGTCAATACGGAGTATCAATTGGCGGACATCTTCACTAAAGCTCTTGGCCGAGAAAGAATTGAATTTTTAATCAACAAGCTGGGTATGCAAAGTTTTACGCCGGAGACTCTGAAAATGTTGGCAGATGACGTTGACGAATAGTGATGGTACCTATTCGAATATCCTTTGTATCATATGTATATAATATAACTCAGAAAAACCAAAAATATTTTCTTTTTATATAAATTTTTCAAAAACAAAATACAAAATTAAAAAATGAGAAAAATACAAAAAGAAGTTTTCAAATGGCATGTCTTCTGAAAATCGATAACATTTACGGTCTTAGAAATGTCATTCAACAATGATACGAGCCTGTAAATGAAGTTCGAGCAGAAGTTTCTAATGTTTTCAAAACATGCCATATGGCTTGCTATTATTTCAGATAGTAACCCGCTTTTCACCTTGAGGAAAACATGTCGTCTAAAAGACAGTTGTTCCTAACAACGGGAATTTATTCTCGGGCATGGTCTACTCTATGACCATGCAAAGGCTTGTGATTACTTTGCATCACAACCCGTGCTTCCTATATTTCCATAAGTGTACGTTTCAGTGCATTTATTTGTCAAAATAAGAGAAATCTTATTTTTATTGGTAAAAAGTTGTCTTCATAATGAATCAGTGTTTTCAGTAATCACAAAAAGATTTTCAAAGACAATTCGACCACTCACTCAATGACAACAGCTCTTTAAATAGAAAACGGGTCATTATTTGAGGGGTAGAATGCGTCATCAAATAATCTTTTTAAAGGTCTTTCAAAATAAGTCACGGAATAAACGGATAAAGTTTCGAGTAATGACGGATCATAATTTAAGGGGTGTTAATGGATTTTAACTACACGAGCTTAAGATGTCATTTGTTTCAAACTTTATGGACTTATTTGCAATTTAAGACTTAGTTGATTCTCACGGAATAGATTTAAGCTTATCAATTCTTCGAACACAATCTCAAGTATATTTGCGTACTAGGTTTTGCTGATTCCGAGGTATCGAAACCAGCAAGGGGGAAGGAATAGATATGCAAGAAAGATAATAAGTTCACGTGATAGAATTCATACCCTATTCTCATTTTAGGTCATTCCGGGAAGACAAATGTCATAACCGCAGAGAAAATCAGTGTTTAACTTGTTACTTTCAGGTGCACTATTTCAACTACATAAGGGTAGAGATATCTTGTGATTCTAAGTATGAATCATTTAATATACTAAGGGGAAGTGTTGTAAGAAGATTTATTCTAAGCGTGAGAAGATTGGTTACTGATTCAATTAATGCTTCCTTTAACGGTCAATCACTAAGTTTATTTATAAAAGGAGTAGAAATATTTGATAAAAGAGGTACATATAGGTATGATAAGTATGATGATTCCTTCAGTTAGTCAGTATCCGGCCGGAAGAAATGTGTACATTTGGGACTTAGTTGACTTAGGTGTTATCATTTCGACTACTTAGAGGGAATAATTGTGACATCCGGGACTTAGTTGACTTTGGTGTTACAATTTATATTATCACTATCATGTAAGGAGAAATACGGACATCCGGGACTTAGTTGACTTTGGTGTTGCGGTTTCGAGTTATTTGTGTACTTCGGATATCTGGGCTTTATATATCAAGACTGCTTGATGCGGCTTCCAAGAAAGTTTTGAATCTACTCAAGAAAGGATTGCTGGTTTAGGGGGAAGCTAAGACAACATCAACACCAACCACACAAGCTCAAGTTACATATGTATCTGAATCTGTTCTATCCTCGAAGTTTGATGAAAAGACTTTCATAACTTGGAAAGAAAGTTGAAGCAACGCTGAAGAGTGCTTGGACAGAGAAAGATCAGATTGACAACCTCTTGAAAGAAAGAAGGTTAATGAGGAGCTTGGAAAAGTTCGTTGGTGGGAGATTGTACGAAGGAGACCTACGGCGGCTTCAAAGGACCATATGATTTATCATATGTTGTTCTCATCTTATAAGGTCAATCCTCGTAAATAATTTTATCTTGTGAATATGTTAATAACTAGTGTAGATTTTTTAGTGAAAAATAAGATGTGGTCGAGTACAAATTTTACAAGAATTTCTTAGTAAATTCAAAATCTTTCAAATAATTATACTCGGCACCATCTTATAAACCCTCAAAAATTGAGGGGGAGCAATAATATGTTTCATTCTGCTAGAATATATCATTCTATCCCCGAACGGTTAATCACATGATATCCAAAATATCAAGGGATTAACATTTTGGATAAGGGGAGAAAATGTGATTAACCTGGACTTAATGTATATTGACAGAAGTAATCAATTAAAATGGACTCGATGCACTCCACACTTAGCATGTACTACGATTACGATGCACATGTTAAGGGGGAGTCCTTAGGAATGATTAAAAAGGAAGAAAAAGTGAGAATTGGGAATAATGCCGACTGAGATGGAGCTAACACTGGAACAAACCCAACAAGGTGTTAGTTATGAAGTCTCGGTAAGCATTGAAGGGGTTGAAGAATGAAAAAGAAATGTAAGGATAAAGGGTGAAAAGAAAGAAGCCCTCCATACACTTAGGCAGAAACCGGGTCAATACATATGCTGTCAGAAACACTTAGGTGTTGTCTGACATTGAAGACAGTCATGGACCCAGTGACGTTATGCACAAACCCCTCCCAGCCACTCAAATTCGGAAAGACTTTGTTTCAAAACTCACGGAGATACACTCATTTCTATTGACTTTCTCACTCCGAGTTAGTTGATATTGAAAAGGTGGCACTTTTAATGAGTGTATCTCCGTGAGTTTTAATTAAAAGTGCACTATTAAGTCTAGAGCCAAAAGAGATCATCCATTAATCTCATTAGGATACTTGTCATAATTTAGCTTGTTATTTCACACAATGTG
>BQNB010022214.1:16927-61485 GCA_026074375.1 Tanacetum coccineum | reverse complement strand
TATGAATATATAAATGTACCATGCATGCAATAAATACCTTTATATATTGTGCGTAGCTGCACAATTTATGAATAAACTTTTAATATACAAAGTTTCTCTTTGATGGATATATAATGTCTTTTTTGTACTCTTTAATTTTTTAACATGCTCACGCTATTGTGGTTTGGGTTTAGAGTTTATTTGTAACTTTAAAATAAGTGGTTTAATTTTTTTAAAGATTTTGTTTTAAAAACTAATCTGGAATTTTGATTTTGTTTAAGTTGATGTACTAAAATAAACCACCTAATAATATTTTCATATGTTTATAAAGATCAAAGTATTACGTAGTAGAATGGTTATTAAGGGTGTGCTTGGTTGGGTGTTTTAGAGGGTAAAGAATGCTAATGGAAATTATTAGAGTTGGTTGGTTAACTATAATGCAATGGATGATTACTTGGTTTTGGGTAATTAAGCATTCCTCAACAAATTGAGAGGAATGAGAAAAATAACATAGTAACTTCTCATCCTCTTTTTTCTCCCCATGTTCATCTCACAAACAATCCAATATTTATTTTCTTTTTTGATTTTTTATTTGAATCTACATTTTTGTAATTATTTTATATATTTAAAAATATATATTGATAATACCCCATATTATTCCTTTGCATTATCTTTGCTATTCCTTTTCCCATTCCTTTAAATGAACCAAGCATGCCCTTAGAAGAAGAATATCAAGTTTAGGGGAGGATTGTTGGGATTAAAAGCTTCTTAATGCTGTTTGGAAGTAACTTCTGTATCCTTATAATTTTAATATGAAAGTGTTTTTGACCATTGGATCCTTTCTATTTTGATTAAGATGACATAAATGTCATTAAATGAAAATAAAAAATAGAATTAATTATTTTTGTATAGCATTAAGGGTATTTTGGGTAATCCTATTTGATTAAATATATGTTACAAATACGTCTTTATTGCCTCCATAACTCTTATTGTAACTCCTCCTCATAAATTATCCTTTGACTAAATATTTATTACACTAACACCATTCATCCATCACTTAATATCATCTAACACTAATCGTAAATCCAACGGTTTCCGGGTGTACGGGTTCGTGGTGTGCGAGTGTGTGGTGTACGAGTCAGTGGTGTACGATTCGGTGTACGAGTTCGTGGTGTACGAGTCGGTGGTATACGAATCGGTGGTGTACGAGTTCGTGGGGTAAAAGTTCGTGGTGTACAAGTCGGTGGTGTACGAGTTCGTGGTGTACGAGACGGTGGTGTACGAGTCGGTGGTGTGCGAGTCGGTGGTGTACGAGTTCCGGTGGTGTTCAGTTGATGGTGTACGGTAGGTGAGTGTAGATTCGGGTGGTGTACGAGTCAGTGGTGTACGAGTTCGTGGTGTATGAGTTTGCGTCAATAAATAAATAGATATGAAGATGGAACAGAAAAATTAACTACCTGATATAAAACGTCATGTTAAATGAAAAGTAAACAGGGTTTAGTATAATAAAGTTAAAACGTTACACAACTTGGGGCATATATTCTTGCAAATTAATTTGGGTTTATTTACTAAAATTGTTCTTTGACTACGATATTTTTTACACCTTAACATCATTCATCACCATTAATATCATCTACATTTAATCATAGATCGTATGGTTTTTAGTACTTCTGTTTTTAACAATTTTAAAATGCTTATCACCACATTAACCCTCCTATATATATGTATATATATATATGTATATATATATATATATATATATATAAAGAGAGTTATGATCAAATGAGAAGTTTTCTTAAAATAAGAAGGATAAGAAGTAACTATAACCGCATATCCGAGATGCATCGACTTAAATTAGATGCATCTCTATAATCTTAGATGCATTATAATGCATTATAATGTGTTTTCTAGCTTTTAATTAGATGCATATACGTATTTTAGATGCATTTCATGATTTCTCTTATTTTTTGGTTTCTACATGTGCACAAAATCATTGAAAATCATCTTTGCACCATCTAACACAATCAAATTAAACTTTCGAAATACTATTATGGTGCATCATAGTATGAATAGAAATGCTCTAATGAAGTCGTTGTCATCTCAAATCGGTTTTAGTAATTCTCACCATTTCTTTTTTATTTTACTTTCACTGGATCCCCACTATATATATTTTATATTTATATTTTATAATTAATATATATATATATATATACTAGTTGCAAAACCCGCCCGATAGGCGGGCTTGCCTTGTGAGTATCCAAGGAATAAATAAAGAGCGGTTAATCAATTATAAAAACCGTAAAATATTTATAGAATGAGTAAAGAACAAAAAAGAAATGTATGATAATCCGATATGAGAAAAAAAACTTAATAAAGTATCCGTCATTGCAAAGTATAAAAAAAGATGTACATGATGTGAAAACTTACTAGAATGATATATTCCCCTTTTAATTAAAAAGCCGTAAACTATTCAACCCCCTTCTAGTTTTCCACACAAACAATGAATATGTTCTTGCAGGAGGATATATATTAATAGTTCCTATCCAGGTTTTTATATAGGCAAGAAGATGAAGATGTGAACAACACAATATCTTTTGATTAATCTATAAGTTCATCGTTACTTAAGTTTCCTCAATTGTCTCTGCTTTCAGTAGTTGGTCACTGACACTTTCTGTAATCATAAACAAAGAAAATGTTAAGTTAGTTGCAGATACCGTTCAATTTCAAAAATGTTTTGGTAATTTACGTCAAATCCAACTATGACCTCACCACCAAAATTGTCATTATATTAATAAAAAAACTCGGTGATATATTACCAAATATTCAAACAGAAAGAAATATCGAACAAAAGTTTTACCTTTTAATCATCAAATTTTTCGTTCAACCTCGTTTATGCATTATGAGAACTTAAACCAATACATGAATGATTAAGAGCTAACAAATTCAATTGCATTGTCAAAATAGAAATAAAGGCTTAAGAAATTTTGAGGTCATTACTTCCTTGTTTTCGTGCGCGTACACGACTACATATTCGGTAAGATATGCGCTTTTTATTTCTTATCTTAATTACAACCAAACTGAAAAGATTTATAAAGATGAATGTTATAGCACTTGGTTGTATTAACTTGTAACAAATTTGTTACATAACATGATCTTTTCCAAGATTAGCTCATAGAAGTTTGATCATAATGACAATAGATACTCAAACCATAGCGATTGATCTAATTTAACTTAACTTTCTAAATCAGTTAACAACAACTTCAACTTTCAAAGTAAACCATAAATCATGAAAAAAAGTTTGTACCCTTTTATCATCGATAGATATGTTTAGTTGTATACATATGATCGCAAACCACCCTAACATGAGTGTCGGTCCTAACTAATGCTACGCTTTTATAAGTCAATTGATCCTAACCATACACTTTGCATATAAAACACGTATGAACTATGAAGCAACACATATAAGTTGCTTCCAAATAGTACCTCCTTAGAAGAGTGATCACATCCGGTCAGCAGTTTCCTCAACTTTTCTTGATCGCTATTCTAGACAAAGATAAACAAAAGGAAATTATAAGAATAATGCCACCCTCCCAAGTCCTAAATACACAGTTCATTTCTAAACTAAAATTGAAGCTACAATTAAACCATGATCGTTTAGGTGAAAGCGATCCAAAGGCCAAAGTCTGGATACAATAAAATTGTAAACGTTGTTAATGCCTTTACTTGTACATTTGGATGAAAGTCGCCCAAAGGCCAAAGTGTATAAAGAATGTTGCATTCAGAATATAGATTTTCATTGAAATAATACATTTCATAATCATCTTTAACACATGAGTCTTTTATAAAGGACTAATAATTCGATTCAAGTTGACCAATACTGCAAACCTACATGTTTTATCCCTATTCACCAGTAGTTCTGCAAATACAATAAACCAACATAAGATCATTAAAGTTTTAAGAAAAGAGATTTACCATAACTTTTTCCAGTCAAACCACACACAAAGCCTCCAAACAAAAGAAAGGAACATCCTTTAATATTATATAACGGATGCATTTCATTCAACATGCATTCTGTTACGATCCTAACCAAGAAATTACATAAACATACGCACTATGAGATGATTAACAATATATTATCAAAACGTTATTCAAGTTTAGCAATGTATCCTCTAATAGAATATACGCGATAAGACATCTTTGCAATTGCTTATCCAATAAGATCTTTTGTGTAAAACCCATCCTTCAAATTATCATCCATGTTATCAAACCAGTTGCTCTCTGAACGATTGTTTTTCTCAATATTAACACAGTAGGAATCTTCGCTAAGTATCCAATGGATTTGCTTTAGCTTGCATTATAAATGCAGGTACATAAAAGACTAATCTTTAATGATTTAACAAAAACAATACCAAACATTAACTACTTGCCCGACGGTATCAGGAGCACATCCATGGATGGGTTCAAATAGTCCAGGTCCTTACAGATGATACATGTTTGTTTAGATACAAATACTATCTGTATAACATACCCTACTGGTAAATGGGCATCACACATGTTAGTTTTTTTGTACACAAGAAAGATAACAACATATTATAAGCCTATTTTTGAATACTAAAGAACTAATGTTGGGTTGGGTAGGGAGGATACACCAAAAAAACATGATCATAGATGCCAAAGGTTATTTAGCATACATATAAACTATGTTGGGTTTTCAAGGAATTAGTGGGAGCACTACTTTTGTGCACGCTAACTATACGTTTCAAATAAAGCATGACTAAATGCTGGAACTATTTTCATGAATCTAATATGTATCGTATATTCATTTCATGATAAGGTTCAACTACAAAGAATTCATTGGTCTTGTAACTTACCTGGTAATAAGTATTTCACACCCGTAAGCGGTGTAGATGATGCAGTCAAGTATATTAAGGTTCAAGTTCACTAGGGGTCCTTTTAAAAACCCCTTATCTGTTCACACCCTTTTTGACTACCTTGAAAGTTATGTAAACAGCTTAAATTTATTCATTGAATTTGCACTTTCTGATCGTATATATGATACGAAGAAGGGGCATGTATAATTGGAAATGTCTAATATTGATATGAAGAAAGTAAAACTAAACTTGTTTGTGTAACTTACATCACAGTCTATTGCAACAATAAGGAAACACTTTGGTGTCTCAGGCCATTGTTTCTCAATCTTCTTCCAATGCAGAAATTTAGGAGTGCCGTTTTTTATAAAAAACACACACAAATCAAATTCCTAAAAAGTAGCCCTTAAATGGCCTAGTTACTCTGATGAGCAATCCCAAACAGTCCCTATAAGCAATTCCAAACGCCACTTGTGGGTTCTAAAGCTATATTATGTAACGAAGGTGCATAACGTAAAGCGTATAGAAAGAATACATTGGCAATAAAAGAAATTACCTCTCCAACATCTGTTTGGAACAGTTAAGCATGTTGAGGTAGATAGGACATTATTATAGACATGATGTTAAAAGTCATTCTTGGGCACAACAATCTGAAGCAAACCTACTTTATCACACCATTTTGGATTGTCTTCAAGGAACTTTTCAAATGCTAGTAGCATCACCTGTAAGACTGAACACTTGATTTCCGCAAACTATGGTTTTCAAGTTACAACATTTATTGTTAACAGCCACAAGATTATAAAACTTATATGTGTAAGTATAAAAATGAATAACAAAATCTTAAATCATAAATAAATATACCACAATTACATGAGTAAGTCTCCCTTGATCTTCCACGCCCTATGGGGTACCCTCAAGCCCAATAATAGGAGTGCACGCACTCATAAAATGCCTTGCATAATCATAAGTGTGAAATCTGAAAAAAAGAAGGAAATGATCAGTTATTGGGTTGACACAAATGGTATGCAAATGATTAATACTTTTTTGGTCCTTACCCGACTAAATCAGCTGCAAGAACTGCCTTGCATAATCATAAGTGTGAAATCTGAAAAAAGAAAAGGAAATGATCAGTTATTGGGTTGACACAAATAGTATGCAAATGATTAATACTTTTTTGGTCCTTACTCGACTAAATCAGCTGCAAGAACGGCTGTAATCAGTTCACATTAGAAGATTTTAAGCCTTATAATTTTCATGGTCCTGTATGGACTGTTCATTTATGGTATATGACCAATTGACCATTCCTTCGCATTCAATTTTTTATCATTACGTACGATGTCGATAAAACTTAGAGGTGTCGGGACGGGCAGGTGGGTTAATGGGTAAAAAATGGGTCATTTTTAGCAAAGGCAGAACATGTTGGGTTGGGTTGGTCGACACAAAATTTTCTTCCTTTCAACTTTCATTATTATTAATGTGTTCATAATAATTTCAAATACGCTAACACTAAAATTATATAGATCAACTAACCTAAGGCGGTTGTATGCATTTTTAGAAAGGGTTTGAGCGACTTTCAACTTCTTTTACCCATTTACCCTATACTATTTTTAGCTATTTTTTATTAGCCCGGTTTCGAGAGAAAACACAACTTAAAGCAATCCACTCATAATATATTGTATGAAATTGCCACCTATTACTTTTCTGGACAAGCAAATAAGACGTAGTGCATACTTTGGAACTGATGTGCATCACATTATAGTACTGCTAAACGGTCATAAGTTTTTGCACTTTAACTCAACCAGAATTTGTAACCTACATCCGGTAACAAAGTCAACATGGGCATTGAGAAGGAAAGGTATGAAATATGAAACTGCAGGTTGTTATAAAAGTGAAAAGAACCTTTTCAACGTCATTCCTCCCCTAGTCAACCAGAATGATGTGTTCTGCACATTGCATTTCATCACCTAGTAGTTGCTTCTCTAACTCTTCATCCTCTTCAGGAGTCCTTCCTCTGCCTACTGTTCCAGATAAAGGACAATTATAGACTTTATTATGTCAAGAAATAATGAGTTATACCTTTATCCTCATCGTTCATGTTTGTTAATGTTGTGTTGTTAGCCATGCGTGTGACAAACAACCTAAAAGATGTTAAATATAGCCTTAAAGTTATGTTTGACTTAGAACATCTAAAGTATATTATAATTCAGTGAAAACCACCCAAGGTATGGTTGACGATGACCATTTCCAAATGGTTAATGTAACATGATATCACAAGTGTCAATTAGAAAAGAAACCATTGTTATATTCAGTTAACATCTAAACACTCATTACAATTTTAGTTCAATTGTATACTACATTGCACACTACAAATATCTACTCGTTTAAATGCATAACCGAGTCACCCTACATTAATTGAATCCAAATTCGTTTGTTATAAATAAAAATACTTCATAAAGTGATTGAAGCATTGTGTAAATTTAAATTATAAATACATTATATGTAGTAGTCAAGTCTCTACTTTTCTTTACTATCCGCATAATCTTTTAACTCGATAACACATCTTTCGAGATTTTGATGAACAATATATATATTTTTGAACTATAAATTTCCTATCGAGATTATACATTAAAGGACTAAATATGTGCAGTACCTTGATAAGATTTGTTTTTTCTCATCGCAGTTAAGCTTATTTCGGCTTTACATTTCTATAAAAAAGTTTCCTTCTCCTCTAAAACAATGCAGACTATAAAACAAATTCATGTACCAATACTTGATATTAAATACTGTAAATAATATACCATTCAATTAATATTAGGGGTGATTGGTAAGCTTATTCGCGCTGCTTATTGGCTTATTAGAACTTGTTGGTTTTTTATATGTCAAAGAAACATAACATACTCATGAGGTCATGATCAATAAACCAACAGAGCATGACCTCGTAAGTATGTTTTGTTGGTTTATTGATCATGACCTCATGAGTATGTTAGATTATTTGACAGATTAAAACCTGGACAAACAATGGGCATAAAGCGAAACAACTACTACAGACATGTCTTATAATATATACGGTCTTCGTACATGCCAAATCCACAAAGTTAAATTTCCCATCACATTCTGCATTTCCTTCCTCATCATAAGCTTAAATATGTATCATAAGAGCTTTATGGCTTATCCGCTCTAGTGGTATCTTTTGTGTTGGTTTCTTCGAGCTACTGTCGCCACAATATAACTTCTCAAATTCCGCCATTGATTTCACATGTACCTGCCAAAAAGTTTAAATATCAGTACATCTGATACATCTTTAGAACCTAGCATACACACACACAAGCTATAATCAAGTCAAGTTCCTGTTCTATTATTGTACATCTTTATAAAATAACATACACGTAGACAAGCTATAATCAAATCAAGTATGTAAATTAGCCTCTCACGTTAACTGAACCACTGTAGAAGTTGCAGAACGACGTAAACACTATTTAGCTTCATTTTTACTTAAATTTATATGTGTATTATCGATAACTGGTGATAAGTGTAAAATACACATATCCATTTATGCTTAAAATAACCCAAATAAACCCAAAACAGTCCAAAAATTTGATTCGAAGCTATATGATACTAAAACAAGTGTGTAAAACTCTGGAAAATAAAAATAGTCTACCTCGATAGTGTAGTTCTTTATCACTGCCTCTTGTTCCTAACGAATTAAATATGTCATTCTACTTCACCATCAAACATCTTGAAATATGAGGGCTTACCCTCATTCGAGATATCACCCATGATCTTGGACTTTGCCCATAACATCAGTCCATGTAATACTCGATTTTATGGCTGAAAGAACAACACACGTAAATTTTTTGTTTGTTTTTTTTATCAAAACGCAACCACTGACATTAGACTCACAGATATCAAACGCATAGCTTACAGTGAATAAAATACTTGATATATAATTATAGACGAACATGTTTAAACGTACGTCGAAGTCGTTGGCATTTGACTCTTGATCTTAAGTAAAACTGTTTATTCATCACATATCCACTCTTCTTTCATCCTTAAGGATGTTGCCAATACTGATTAGAAAATCAATGGAGCATAAATGATTCTTTCATAATTCTTGTTTCATTACTCAAAAGCACAAATTCAGGACCTCAGGACCTGCAATGCAAAACTTTAGAATCCAAATTTTATACATTCATCAATAATTATAAAATCATTCAAAGCAATATAATAAAAATAAAATACCAAATATCTTGTAAACCCCTAATCAAACAAATCAATCAATTTGTTGTTATAAAAGAACGAATTGACAAACCTAGTGTTAATTGAAATTAGGGTTTGTGCCGTTTAAAACACACATCATGAATTTTCGAATAACATAACAAATGTATGATGAAGGTGGAATTGATTGATCGGGCGTTTGTGTTTATAGGTTTGATTTAGAGCATTGATGATTGGTAGGGGTAGCATATTTTCAAGATCGGACCGCGGACCGATGACCGAAATGGCCCCATATAGCCGGACCCGCGACCGAACAAAATGGTACGGTCCGGTCCGGGTCGGTCTTCGGTCCGGTCCGGTCCTACACGGCATTATCATCTGGTTTTTGGTCGGACCGACCAGACCGAGGACCGAATTGGTCCAAAACACCGGACCAAAATACCTTCAGTCCGGTCCGGTCGACGGTCAGGTATGCTCACCCCTAGTGATTAGAGGCGTTATAGTAGTGTGACTTGGCTGAAATTGGAAATCTTTTTTTATGTTTTAGCGTGGTTGTTCTAGAAGCGATTTTTTAAAAATTAAATAAGTTGGGAGAGAAATTGTGCATTTTTATGGGAGGGTGGTTGGTTGACTGAGTGAGTTGTTTGGGGAGGGTAGTCTAAGATATCAATTTTGTTTTGAATTATATATCACGATTGATTGCTTGGCTCCACTGGTTTGTAGTCTTGCTTGTGTTTTGGGAGGCTCGGGTTCGAATCTTTCACCTGTCTACTTTTTACATATAGGCATGAAATAACTGAGTTGGTAATTAACTTGGTCCATGTGGCTTTCTTGGCGGCTTAGGTGGCTATAATTGTGCTTATGTGGCATTCTTTGGTGCCACATCATATTAAATTGTGCCTACGTGTATTAAAATTTGATGATGTGACATTAATTCTAGGTGAGGTGGCATTCTTAGGTGATTATGTATCATTTATAGTTGCTTCTCTAACTCGTCATCCTCTTCAGGAGTCCTTCCTCTGCCTAGTGTTCCAGATAAATGACAATTATAGACTTTATTCTGTCAAGAAAATAAATAATGAGTTATACCTTTATCCTCATCGTTCATGTTTGTTAGTGTTGTGTTGTTAGCCATGCGTGTGAAAAACATCCTAAAAGATGTTAAATAAAGCCTTAAAGCTATGTTTGACTTAGAACATCTAAAGTATATTATAATTCAGTGAAAACCACCTAAGGTATGGTCGACGATGACCATTTCCAAATGGTTAATGTAACATGATATCAAAAGTGTCAATTAGAAAAGAAACCATTGTTATATTCAGTTAACATCTAAACAATCATTATAATTTTAGTTCAATTGTATACTACATTGCACACTACAAATATCTAACTCGTTTAAATGCTTAACCGAAGGTAACGTACATTTAATTGTTTCCATGTTTCGTTTGTTATAAATAAAAATATTCATAAAAGTTGATTGAAGCATTTGTGTAAAACTTAAAATTATTAAATAACCAATATATGTGTAGTCAAGTCTGTCTACTTTTCACTTTTACTATTCTCATAATCTTTAACTCGATACCAAATCTTTCGAGATTTTGATGAACCATATATTATTTTAATTTGAACTATAAATTTCTCCTATCGAGTTTATATTTTTAAAGGGACTAATCTATGTGTAGTCACCCGTGATAAGATTTGTATATTATCATCATCGCAGTGTTATAGCTTCTTTCGGCCTTTACATTATCTTTAAAAAAAAGTTTCCTTCTCATCATTTAATATAACATATGCGCTGACTATAAACACCTTAGACTCCGAATAAAGAGAAACAGGAGTCACGTTATGGTGTTCATATCATGAACATTATAAACGCAAAGCGGTAAAACAAGGACTTTATTACATCATAATACCAAGTCTAAAATAAAAATTGACTTTCCAAACAGTATACTAATTCAACAAAGTACAAATGAAAGAAATCTTTAAATAGGAACAGGTCTTAAAACACAAATCCCAAATCAAAAAGGGTTCTTCTAAAGGTGGGTCCTCTAAAAGCTCTTACTCTCAACACTCATATCCCAGCTTCCCGGCTTAAGATACCTGCTCAGGAAAAGGAAATCGCGGTGTTGCCTAGAAAAGCTCATGGTGGAATCAGATATAATTAATAATAACATAAATTAAAACGAAGGTTTGAACGAAACGGATACATGAGTATATGACTTAACAAATGTCTATACGAAATACATAAGCGATGAATCAATGAATTTAGGATACACAAGGTACGTGCCACACGAGTCTCGACACAAAAAGTCTAATGCATGCCACACCGCTTAGACAATTAACTCGAGCGCATACATCGTATCATATCTCATATAATATAAAATTTGTACATGGGAGTTGCAGACTCCACCAGATCGGACCCTACAAAATGGCTGGAAATGGGGGGTGTATTTGACAAACACTACAACCATTCACCTGAACTGAATAGAACAAAGTACATAGGATGCATCCATACGCTCCCTGCAAAACAAAGTTATATTCATATACACAAGCACTATGGCGAGTGTACGATCATATATAATCAAATCATAATAAGTGCACATACAAAAGAAACGCCGTGGACTAATCACACCGCCACAGATAGTGTCACGCCATTAGTGCATCAATGACATGGTCATGGTACCTCCATGACTAGATACAAATAGCTCGGGCAAGATTAAAGCAAAGATATAAGTGAACAAGTTTCGAATTATCCAATATGAAACGAATCTTGTAGCATATGCAAAACCAAGAACCAACATATTTCTATACTAACGGAATATGAATCAAACAGAATTGTCAAATCAAACGTGTCATGGACTTACGGATAGCACACTGTCGCAAAGAAACTATCAAATAGAATCAAGTAGCCAACTTAAAGAGAATGATAGTGTCTTACCTAAAAGGATGGAATTATCTGTACCTTAACCAATAAAGCAATCGGAGAGAAAATGAACACAAAAGCAAGAGATCAAAAACCTGTACCGAATCATACAAGAATCCATGAATACATATTTTAGCTATCTTATTTCATAAGTATATGACTTAATCTTATCATTTAAAAAACACATAATGTAACTATATTAGAGTTTTCCAAATTTCCAAAAATCTTTTGCCAACATTTAAGCAAGGTTTCCCTGATGTTAAATGACCCAAATTAAAACGACCTCCAAAAAATCACATACGGTTACCACCATGTTGTCTTGTACACACATTGAATCCTTGGTTTAAACTTATTTCCATGTTTAAAGTATTCCCTTTGACCCTTGTTACCAATGACCCGAATCTTTGACCTTGTCTGGCAGGAGAACCTTTGAAAAGTTGGAAAACGCGTATTAAAAACCTCACATTAGACAATCTCAGAAAACTTCTAAAAAAAATAATCTTGGATGTAGCACATAATCATGAAGGTTTACCAGAATAAGATTTGCTGAAAAGCTAATTCCTTACTGGTTTTCGAATTAAAAATCAATACTACGCAATTGAAATTTTTCGAGTAGAAATTTCCTGATTGACACTTCCATCTTTGAACCATGAAAACCCTTAATTAGACACCCATTTCAAAAACAAACCCGATGGTTTTAATCTTGGTAGATTGTATTAATAACACATTTTTAATCGTTCATCTTAGGGTTTCAAAAACATGTAATTTAAGCCATATTTATCAGATTACTAATTTACAAATTTCATACTACATTGATTTACTTCTTTTTAACTTTATGTTTTTTATGTATATAAAAATTATGTGTAATCATGGAAATACCAAGAATGATTCAAAGAAGAGGATCATGGCACTTACTTACGGATTGGAAGATGAAGACAAGAACAAGGAAATCGCAAACACAAGGAATCAAAGATCAAAACCTCATATAAGAACACCAAAACTTCTACTAGGAATTACACACAAAAAACAACCAAACTTCTTCTTGCTTTACAGATTTTATGGGGGAATACACCAAATTTATGAAGTAAGAATCTTTGAGTGAATAATGAGCAATGGGAGAGCAGGGGGGGCGGTTATATGCGGTGAGGAATAAAAAAGGGAAAAGAGAAAGCACAATAATAACGTGTTCTGCAAATTAAATGTTTTATCCTTTTTTTATTACACTTTTTCTCTAATTTAAGAATAGACTTCAATATTAAAAATATTTTGGGTTGTATCAACACCTTTGGGGCGGGGTTCATTAAAGCAAAGAGGGGGGACTACAATAATTTTTTTCCTATTTTTGAAGATTACACAAAATACTTGAACTAAAACACTTTTTAATAACTTACTCCACTTAAATTTGGTTCTTTTATAAAAGAACAGTAGTAATTATCAAAATAATTAAAATTAATCAAAGTATATTTTCCTTTTTTTTATATGGGACGGCCTATAGTTATACAAATATAAAGTTTAATTATTTTTTTTTTTTAAAACAAAATATTTATGTTATATCTTTATAATTTTCCCAAATATTATAACCTAAGGTTTTAATTTGTCAAATGACTTAATAATATAACTTTAGGTTTTTCAAATATTACCAATATGAATGGAAATTTAAATTTGGCGTTTTTGATAACCTTCCCCTCTAAAAAGAAAATTTCGTCCTCGAAAATTGAAAAAGGTAGATGAATTCAAGGTTTATTTCAGGATTATCAAGGTTGGACACGATTGGAAAGACAAAAACGATGGGGCTGCGATGAAAGTCTAACCAATTCATACTAAGAATTAAATCTAAAATCATCTCATAATTTTTTTTTTCTAAGGGAAGTAGATTAAGCAAAAACGGAATCTTATCATTCAAAATGAAGCGGCAGCTTGATATCTAGTGGTTAGACTTTCATAGGCGTATATATCGGTTCTAATAGGTACTAATTAAGTAGAGTAGAGGAAGATTGCTACGGGTGTTTAGAACAAATGAAGAACAGATATAACCACAGAATGTGTGGCCCCGTATCAAATAAAGAACAAAAAAAGCAAGGACCCATTCACAAAGAGAGTTTCTCGAAATGAAACACTGAAGAGCTTAGACACTCTGATACATTGGTCAAAGGAAATACTTGCCATATTAGCAAGCGAAGACCACATTTAGAGTTAAAGATTCAAAATACAAAAGGACCAAAAAAAAGCGTTTATCATCAAAAGGAAAAAATCTAAAAGCCTAATGTTGCTACCCTAATTCGCCTCCACAGGTCAATAACCTTGGTTTTTTACAGGTCAATCCTGGCTCTGATACCATAATGGTAATCACCCTCGCTTGTAAAGAGACCAGGAGTCCAAGTTATGGTGTCATTATAGGATACAATAAACACAAGCGGAAGACTTTATATTTAATCATCAATACCAAGTATCTAAAATAAAATGACATTCCACAGTATAAATTCAGCAAGTCAAATGAAAGAAATCCTTCAAAAGGAAAGGGTCTTTTAAAACACAAGTCCCAAATCAAAAAAGGGTTCTTTCTTAAAAGGTTGGGTCCTCTAATAGCGCTCAATACTCTCAACACTCATTATCACAGCACTTATCTCGCTTAGTTACCTGCGCTGGAGAAAAGAAAAACGCGGCGGCAGAGGGCTATACGCTCAGTGAACAGATTATAATAATAAATAACGGTAAAGTAAAATGAAGGTTTGAACTCGAAACGGATTCCAAGAATCTGCTCTAAAACAACTGTCATATGCCTAATAATAAGCGATGATCAAGAATTAAGTGATATCTAAGGAGTGCCCACGACGCTCGAAACAAAGTCCTCTAAAGAATGTCACACACTTTAGACCTACATAATCCAACATACATGTTATCTATATATCATATTAAATTGTAAAATGGGAGCTGCAGATCAGATGTACCCTAAAAAGGTGAATGGGGTGTAATTTCACACACACAACCATTCACCTGAACTGAAACGGAAACGCAAAGTTACCTAAGTAGTGCATCAGTTATCGCTTCCCTTGCAAAGAAAACACTAAAGTTTATTATTCATATACAAATGCACTATGGAAGAGTGTATGAAAATTATAACTTATAATCATAATAAAGTGCACATAACCTCAAAATGGGATACCGTCGCTGGGATAATACACCGCCACAGATAGTGTAATGCCCATGGTCTGCATCAGAATGACCTATGCGTTCATAGGTACCTCCATGACTAATATTACAAATAGCTAGGGAATGATTGAAAGCGAAAAGATATATCATTGCGGGACAAGTTTAGATAATCCAAATAGGAATACACGAAAAAAAAAAACTATCTAGTAGCATTTTCCAAACAAGAACCAACAGATTCATACAATACTGAATTATCGATATCAACGGATTGTCAACATCAATAGAGTCTTGATTATGGATAGCAACTCAAAGATAATATCAAAACGAATATCGAATTAGCATCAAGTAGCCAAACAAATCAAAGGAATGAAGTGTCTAATACTAAAAAAGACGGAATATCTGTACCTTAACAGAATATAGAAGCATTCGGAAAAAGAATGAGTAACACAAAGCAAGTATATCACCAACACCTTTTTACCGTATCTACAAGAACCCATGATTACATATTATTATCTATCTTATTTTATAAGTTTATTACTTAATCTTACCATTTAAAAACAACTTAATGATAACTAAATTAGAGTTTTCCAAATTTCCAAAATCTGCCAACATATTAAGCAAGGTTCCCGATGTTAAAGACCCTAATTAAACGACCTCCAAAAATTCTACAAAAAATCACAGAGGTTCCCACATGTGTCTAGTACACCCATGATCATTGGTTTAATTTATTTCCATGTTTAAGTATCCCTTTGACCCTTGTTACCCCATAACTGACCCGAATCTTGACCTGGCAGAACCTTTGAAAAGTTTGTCGCTTAAAAAACCTCACATTAAGACAACTCAGAAAAATTCTGAAAAAAATCATGGATGTAGCTACATTTTCCATGAAGATTTACTAAATAAGATTTTTAGAAGCTAATTCCATTACGGTTTTTCCGAATTAAAAAATTCATTACACTTACTAACTAAATTTTTTCTGAGTGAAAATTCTTGATTCGGACACTTTAATCTTAATAAAGTCTTAAAAAATCGGACCTTTCCGAACATCCAATTAACATTGAAGGCCGGAATTTTCCAGAAACTGGAAATCTTTGAATTTTAACATTAGTGTCTCAAGATCATGGCTTTAAAACATTTTTCCTTAAGTATATACCCCGTTGAAGCATCGAACTTGAAAATTCTAGCCTCAGAATTAGATTAACCATGGATTAGAAAACCCTAATGTAAACACCCTTCAAAACCAACCCTAGGTTTCTAATCTTGTTTAGTTTTTATTAATAACACATTTAATGATCTCTTAGGGTTTCAAAACACTGTAATTAAGCCATATTTATCAAGATTACATAATTTGTATCAAAATTCATAACTACATGGATTTCTTCTTTTTACACTTTATGATTTTATGTAAAAACTTGTATGTGTAATCATGGAAATACCAAGAAATGATTCAAACAGAGACATGGAGTACTTTCGGATTGGAAGATGGAGGATAGAACAAGAAACAAACACCAAGGAATCATAGATCAAGACCACACATTAAGAACTACCAAAACTTTTAAGGATTACCCCAGAAAAAACACCTAAACCTTCTTCTTGCCTTTGATGCTTTTATGGAGGATTACACCAATTTATGGAGTAAGGATTTTTAAGAGAATAATGAGAATGGCGAGAGAGGACCAATGGAGGGCCCCGGGTTTATAAGAGAGCGATATAAAAAGGCAAGACAGAAAGACAACAATAAATATATTCTTGTGGTTGCAAAAATTAACATGATTTATCCCTTTTTTTATTACCATCTACTTTTCCATTAATTAAGCTTAGACTTTTAAATTAAAAGATTTTGGTTGAATTGTTATTGACACAAATAGGGGGCGGTCTTCATTATGCACAAAGAAGGGGGGACAAAATAATTTTTTTTCCTATTTTAAAGATTACACAAAATACTTGCTAAAACCTTTTAATACTTATCCCTTAAAATAGGTTCTTTTAATAAAAGAAAAAAAATATACAAAATAATCAAATTAACCAAATAATATCGCTTTTTTTTATTATGGGCACGGGCCTTATTTCATACTTCATATACCTGTTTTACATCTTTTTTTCTTTGTAAAATAAAATCATTTTAATTTTAGTTCAATTGTATACTACATTGCACACTACAAATATCTACTCGTTTAAATGCATAACCGAGTCACCCTACATTAATTGAATTCAAATTCGTTTGTTATAAATAAAAATACTTCATAAAGTGATTGAAGCATTGTGTAAACTTAAATTATAAATACATTATATGTAGTAGTCAAGTCTCTACTTTTCTTTACTATTCACATAATCTTTTAACTCGATAACACATCTTTCGAGATTTTGATGAACCATATATATATTTTTGAACTAAAAATTTCCTATCGAGATTATACTTTAAAGGACTAAATATGTGTAGTACCTTGATAAGATTTGTATTTTCTCATCGCATTTAAGCTTCTTTCAGCTTTACATTTCTATAAAAAAGTTTTCTTCTCCTCTAAAACAATGCAGACTATAACACCTCGCTCCGATAAAGAGACCAGGAGTCACGTTATGGTGTCATATCAGAACATGTAAACGCAAGCGGAAGACTTTATTAATCATAATACCAAGTCATAAAATAAAATGACTTCCAACAGTATTAAATTCCAACAAAGTCAAATGAAAGAAATCTTCAAAAGGAAAGGTCTTAAAACACAAATCCCAAATCAAAAAGGGTTCTTCTAAAGGTGGGTCCTCTAAAAGCTCATACTCACAACACTCATATCCCCAACTTCCCGCTTAGTACCTGCCGCAGGAAAAGAAAACGCGGCTAAGCTAAAGCTCAGTGAACAGATATAATAATAATAACAGAAATAAAACGAAGGTTTGAACGAAACGGATCCCGAGAATCTGCTAAACAAATGTCATACGAAATAATTACAAAATACATAAGTGATTGATCAAGAAATAAGGATAACAAGGGGTGCCATGATCTCGAAAACAAAAGTCTAAATCATGCCAAAAACCGCTTAGAGCCTACATAATCCAACCAAATCGTATCATATCATATTTCATATAAAATTGTACATGGATAGCTAGCAGACTCCATAATGTATCCCTAACAAATTGAAATTATGGTGTGTATTGCACACACACAGCCATTCACCTGAACTGAACAGAACAAAGTACCTAGGATGCATCCATACGCTCCCTTCAAAAGAAAGTTATATCTATAAACACAAGCACTATGGCGAGTGTACGAACATATATAATCAAATCATAATAAGAGCAACACACACAAGTGGAACGTGGACCCCCTGCCCGCGACACGAAGTCCTCGCTATGGCACCGTCGCGCAGCACGTTTAAGGCAATAGACGAGCGCGGGAGCCAATGCCGTGGACTAATCACACCGCCACAGATAGTGTCATGCCATTGGTGCATCAATGACATGGTCATGGTACCTCCATGACTAGATACAAATAGCTCGGGCAAGATTAAAGCAAAGATATAAGTGAACAAGTTTCGAATAATCCAAATATGGAAACGAATCTAGTAGCATATTCCAAACAAGAACCAACAGATTCATACAAACGAATATCGAATCAAACGGATTGTCAACATCAAACGAGTCATGATTACGGATAGCAACTCAAAGGAATATCAAACGAATATCAAATAGATCAAGTAGCCAAACAAAAGAGAATGAAGTGTCCTTACTAAAAGGACGGAATATCTGTACCTTAACGAATAAGCAATCGGAGAGAAATGAACACAAAAGCAAGAGATCACAACACCTTCACCGAATCTACAAGAATCCATGATTACATATTATTATCTATCTTATTTCATAAGTTTATTACTTAATCTTATCATTTAAAACACTTAAGGTAACTAAATTAGAGTTTTCCAAATTTCCAAAATCTGCCAACATTTTAAGCAAGTTTCCCGATGTTAAAGACCCATTAAACGACCTCCAAAAATTCTACAAAAAATCACAGAGGTTCCCACATGTGTCTAGTACACCCATGATCATTGGTTTAATTTATTTCCATGTTTAAGTATCCCTTTGACCCTTGTTACCCAAAACTGACCCGAATCTTGACCTGGCAGAACCTTTGAAAAGTTGACGCGTAAAAACCTCACTTAGACAACTCAGAAAATTCTAAAAAAAATCATGGATGTAGCACATATCATGAATATTTACCAAATAAAATTTTAGAAGTTAACTCCTTACAGTTTTAGAATTAAAAATCAAATACTACAACTGAATTTTTCGGATAGAAATTCCAGATTCAACACTTAATCTTAACCATGAAAACCCTAATTAACACCCATCAAAACCAACCCTAGGGTTTCTAATCTTGTAGTTTTTATTAATAACACATTTAATGATCATCTTAGGGTTTCAAAACATGTAATTAAGCCATATTTATCAGATTACATAATTTACAAATTCATAACTACATGATTTCTTCTTTTTACACTTTATGATTTTATGTATAAAACTTATGTGTAATCATGGAAATACCAAGAATAAATTCAAAAGAGCATGGATTACTTACGGATTGGAGATGGATACAAGAACAAGAAACAAACACCAAAGAATCAAAGATCAAGACCACACTAAGAACACCAAAACATCAAGGATTACCCAAAAACTACCTAACTTTCTTCTTGCTTGTGAAGTCTTTTATGGGACTACACAAATTTATGGTAGTAAGAATTTGAGAGAATAATGAGAATGGGAGAGAGGAGGGGCCGGTTATAAGAGAAGAAAAAGGGAAGAGAAAGACAAAAATAATTTGTTTGCAAATTAAAAGATTTATCCCTTTTTTAATTAGACACTCTTTTCCCTAATTAAGCTAGACTTCGAACATTAAAAGATTTTGGTTGTATCAACACCTATAGGGGCCGGTTCATTTAAGCAAGGAGGGGGGAACAAAAAAATAAATTTTTTTTTTATTTTGAAGATTACATAAAATACTTGCTAAAACCTTTTAATACTTATCCCTTAAAATAGGTTGTTTTAATAAAAGAAAGTAAATATACAAAATAATCAAATTAACCAAAATATCTTTTTTTTTTAATATGGGACGGGCCATAATATACAAAATAAAGTTTTCTATTTTTTTTCTTAAAACAATATACTTTATGGTTAATTATCTTTATAATTTCCCAAAATTATAACTTAAGGTTTTAATTTCAAATGCTTATTAATAAACTTTAGGTTATATTCAAAATTATCAATATGAAATGAAATTCAAATTTTGGGTTTTTATAACTCTTCCCCTCTAAAAAGAAAATTTCATCCTCGAAATTGAAATTGGTAAATGAATTCAAGGTTATTCGGATTATCAAGGATGACACGATTGGTATGACAAACGATAGGGGCGCGTTGAATAGCTAAACTATTCATACTAAGAATAAAATCAAAATCACTCAGTTCTAAGGGAAGCAAATTAGCAAAACGAATCTTATCATCAAAACAAAGCGGACAGTTTGGATATTCATGGTCAGACTTTTCATAGGCGTAGATGTCGATAAGGTCTAGTTAAGTAGCATAGGGAAGATGCTAAGGTGTTTAGCAAATGAAACCGAAACCACGGAATGTGTTGCACCCGTATCAAATAAGACAAAAACAGCACGACCATTCAAAAAAGAGTTCTCGAAACGGTACCTGAGAGTTTGTGCCTGATCCTTGGTTGAATAGAAAATACCTCGCCCCCCTTTGTATCAGATTGATTATGTCCCCATGCCCTTACCATGTTTCCACCAATTCTTAGGGCAAGCCCTGGCATATGCCCAGTCAAACACAAGGGTGTAAAACAAGCTCTAGTAGTCTATAAATTCACCTTGCCCGGATAAGTTTCCCACATATGCACAAGGAGGAGAGGGAGGATTATTGCTGGAGTTATTTTTGACCTGAAGACCCAGAAGACCGGTTGTACTGCAGACCTTGGTATGGTCGTGACTTCTGATCTCTGTTGGGTTATCCTCGCTGTCTAACTTATGACCGTCATAACCCTTATGGTTCATACACCTCTTGATGCTACCCTGCACCTTATATGACCACGCCTGGCATACCTTTTTCTGATCATAACCCTTTCTGGTTGCTACCCTGAGGCTGTTCGGTCGAATATTTACTGGGTCCCCCATCACGGTTTCTCTTGTTATTCTTACTTGACCTCTCACGGAGAATCTCAATGTTCCTAGTAGCATCGGCCACTTGAGCCACATCGTGGTTAAAAATTTTTGTTTGTTCACCTTATCCCTTGTAGAGTTACGATCAAAAGTTTATGCCCACTTGAAATGATTGGCCTATTCCTCCGGAGGACCTGCCTTATTACCAACGAAACATGCCAACCTGAGAAACCTCTTCATAAACTCACCACTGGTCTCTCCATCTCTCTGACGAATCGTGTGGTACTCCCTCTCATACTTCTGTTGCTCAGACCTAGGGAAATACTGCAAAAAGAAGAGTTCACGGAAATCCTTCCATGGTAAGGTAGCCACATACGTCTCACCTCCTTTGACTTGTTTAACAGCCTTCCACCAACTGAGAGCATCACCTTCCAAGTTGTAACTTGCCAACCTAGCCTTGAACTCATCAGCACACCCCAAAACCTCGAACAGCTTCTCAATGTGAGCAATCCAGTTTTTAGCATCAACTAGAGTGGTTGCGGAGCTAAAAGATCAGGGCTTCTGTTTCTTAAACCTTTCCAACCAGGTGTGGATGGTAGGGGGTTGTTCACCACTGCCCCCAGCACCATTCTGACAGAGCTAAGTAGTGATCTGGGGTAGTGGAGAGAAAGGGTAGAATGCATTAACTGCCCGCTGCACTGCCTCATCCAAAGCAGGACCCAAAAATTCAGGGGTAGATTGACGTGTGTTCACCATCTGAGTAATCAACGTTTGAAACAGCGAATACAATTCTGAGTTAAGATCAAAATACAAAAGGAAGCGATCATATCAAAAGGAAGCCTAATGTCTACCCAATCCTCATAGGTCATAACCTAGGTTCTACAAGTCTTAACCTGGCAGCTCTGATACCATAATTGTAACACCCCGCTTTGATAAAGAGACCAGGAGTCACGTTATGGTATCATATCAGAACATATAAACGCAAGCGGAAGACTTTATTGATCAAAATACCAAGTTATAAAATAAAATGACTTCCAACTGTATTAAATTCCAACAAAGTTAAATGAAAGAAATCTTCAAAAGGAAAGGTCTTAAAACATAAATCCCAAATCAAAAAGGGTTTCTTCCTAAGGGTGGGAATCCTCTAAAGCTCTACTCTCAACACTCATTATCCCTCTTCCGCTTTGAAACACAACACATACTGCCCGCAGGAAAAGAAAACACGGCTGAGCTAACGCTTAGTGAACAGATATAATAATAATAACGGAAATAAAATGAAGGTTTGAACAAAACGGATCATGAGAACCTGCTAAACAAATGTCATATGAAATATTAAGCGATGATCAAGAATTAAGGATATCCCACAAAAAAAAAAAAAAAAAAAAAAAAAAAAAAAAAAAAAATATAAAAAAAAAAGGAGTGCCCACGGCTTCGAAACCCAAAAAGTCTATGCATGCCAATGCTTTTTAGATATAATCCAACATGCATCGTTTCATATTATATCATATAAAATTGTACCATGGGAGCTGCAGACTCAGACGTTACCCTACCATAATGTGAAATGAGGGGTATTGCACACACACAACCAGTCCCAACTGAACGGAACAAAGTACCTCGGATGCATCCATATGCTAACTTGCAAAACAAAAGTTATATTCATATAAACATGCACTATTGGCGAGTGGTTACGAACATATAAAATCAATTCATAATATGTGCACATACAAAAGGAAAACGTTGTGGACCTAATCCACCCGCCACAGATAGGTGTCATGCCATTGGTGCATCAATGGACCTAGTCATGTACCTCTATGACTTAGATACAAATAGCTTGGCCCGATTAAAGCAAATTAATAATTGTGAACAAGTTTTGAATAATCAATATGGAAACGAATCTAGTAGCATATTCCAAACAAGAACCAACAAATTCATACAAACGAATATCGAATCAAACGGATTGTCAACATCAAAAGAGTCATGATTATTAATAGCAACTCAAAGAAATATCAAATGAATATCCAATAGATCAAGTAGCCAAACAAAAGAGAATGAAGTGTCCTTACTAAAAGGACGGAATATCTGTACTTTAACGAATAAGAAATCAGAGAGAAATGAACACAAAAGCAAGAGATCACAACTCCTTCACCGAATCTACAAGAACCCACGATTACATGTTATTATCTATCTTATGCTATAAGTTTTATCACTTGATCTTATCATTTCAAACACTTAAGGTAACTAAATTAGAGTTTTCCAAATTTCCAAAATCTGCCAACATTTTAAGCAAGTTTCCCGATGTTAAAGACCCATTAAACGACCTCTAAAATTTCTACAAAAAAATCACAGAGGTTCCCACATGTGTCAAGTACACCCATGATCATTGGTTTAATTTATTTCCATGTTTAAGTATCCCTTTGATCCTTGTTACCCAAAACCGACCCGAATCTTGACCTGGCAGAACCTTTGAAAAGTTTACGCGTAAAAACCTCACTTAGACGACTCAAAAAATTATGAAACACATCAAGAATGTAGAACATATCATGAAGATTTAACAAATAAAATTTTAGAAGCTAACTTCTTACGGTTTTCGAATTAAAAATCAAACACTACAACTGAATTTTTCGGTTAGAAATTCCAGATTCGACACTTATCGTTAATAAAATTTAAAATCGACCTTCCCTCCTCCAATAATTGAGGCCGGATATCTTACAGAAATGGACTCTTTGAATTTAACTTTAGGCTTAAGAATATGTTAAAACCAATTTTTTCATCATAAGATATACCCGTTGAAACACATGCCTAAAATTATGCCCAGTATTATTACCATGATAACCCTATATTAACACCCATCAAAACCAACCCTTGGGTTTCAAATCCTTGTTGTTTTTTATCTAATAACACATTTTAATGTTCATCTTTAGGGTTTCAAAACATGCTTATTTAGCATTCTTTATCAGATTACATAATTTACAAATTCATAACTACATGATTTCTTCTTTTTACACTTTATGATTTTTATATATAAAATTATGTGTAATCATGGAAATACCAAGAATGAATTCAAAAGAGACATGAATTACTTACGGATTGGAGATGGAGACAAGAACAAGAAACAAACACCAAGGAATCAAAGATCAAACCACACTAAGAACACCAAAACTTCAAGGATTACCCAAAAACACCTAAACCTTCTTCTTGCTTGAAGCTTTTATGGAGGAATACACAAATTTATGGAGTAAGAATTTTGAGAGAATAATGAGAATGGGAGAGAGGAGGGGCCGGTTATAAGAGAGGAAAAAGAGAAGAGAAAGACAAAAATAACTTGTTTGCAAATTAAAAGATTTATCCCTTTTTTTAATTACACTCTTTTCCCTAATTAAGCTAGACTTCAAAAATAAAAGATTTTGGTGTATCACCTATAGGGGCCGATTCATTAAGCAAAGGAGGGGGGACAAAATAATTTTTTTCCTATTTTGAAGATTACACAAAATACTTGCAAAAACCTTTTAATGCGTATCCCTTAAAATAGGTTCTTTTAATAAAAGAAAGTAAATATACAAAATAATCAAATTAACCAAAATATCTTTTTTTTAGTATGGGCCGGACATATATATACAAATATAAGTTTTAATTATAACCTAAGGTTTTAATTCCAAATACTTATTATTAAACTTTAGGTTATATTTCAAATTAACAAAATGAAACGAAATTCAAATTTTTGGGTTTTACAACTCTTCCCCTCTAAAAAGAAAATTTCGTCCTCGAAATTGAAATCGAAATTGAAATAGGTAGATGAATTCAGGGTTATTCAGATTACCAAAGATGACACGATTGGTATGACAAACGATAGGGGCGCGATGAACAGTCAACCAATTCATACCAAGACTAATATCGAAGTCACTCATTTCTAGGGGAAACAAATTAGCAAAACGAATCTTATCATTAAAATGAAGCGGACAGCTCTGATATTCGTGGTCAGACTTTTCATAGGCGTAGATATCGGTAAGGTATAATTAAGTAGCGTAGGGAAGATGCTAAGGTGTTTAGAAAATGAAACAGAAACCACAGAATGTGTTGCACCCGTATCAAATAAGACAAAAACAGCATGACCGTTCAAAAAAAGAGTTCCCGAAACGGTACCTGAAGAGTTAGCCGCCTGATCCTTGGTCGAAGAAAATACTCGGTCAACTAATGATACAGCGAAGACAATTTAAAGTTAAGATCAAAATACGAAAGGAAGCGATCATATCAAAATACGAAAGGAAGCCTAATGTCTACCCAATCCTCACAGGTCATAACCTAGGTTCTACAGGTCGAAATGGCTCTGATACCATAATTGTAACACCCCGCTCCGATAAAGAGACCAAGAGTTACGTTATGGTGTCATATCAGAACATATAAACGCAATCGGAAAACTTTATTAATATAAAATACCAAGTCATGAAACAAAATGACCTCCAAAAGTATTAAATTCCAACAAAGTCAAATGAAAGAAATCTTCAAACGAAAGGGTCTTAAAACATAAATCCAAATAAAAAGGGTTCTTCTAAAGGTGGGTCCTCTAAAAGCTCCTACTCTCAACACTCATATCCCAGCTTCCCGCTTAGTACCTGCCGCAGGAAAAGAAAATGCGGCTGAGCTAACGCTCAGTGAACAAATATAATAACAACAACGGTAATAAGATAAAAGAATAAACGAAACGGATCACGAGAATTTGCTAAACAAAATGTCATACAAAATATAAAGCGATAATTAAGAATTAAGGATAACAAAGGAGTGCCCACGAGCTCAACAAATGTCTAAACATGATACATGAATAGACCCTAAACATATATATTCAAATAGTCACATAATCAAATGTACACATGTATGCATTCCCTGATGTACCAAATGTAATATGCGGGTGTATTGTACACACATAACCATTCACCTGAACTGAACGAAACAAAGTACCTAGGATGCATCCATACGCTCCCTGCAAAACAAAGTCATATCCTCATATCCCTATACACAGAACAATAACGAGTAACAATACATATGTAAGCTATATTTAATAGATTAAAGCCATCATTCAAAAGGAACAGTCGTGGACCACTCCACCGCCACAGATAGTGTTCATGCCATTTGGTGACATCAATGACAAGTCATGGTACCTCCATAACAGTCTACAAATAGCACATGGTCAAAGATTTAAGTAAAAGATACAACTAGAACAAGTACCATAATCCACATCAAGAATAATGGATTCAATGGATCTAATATCATACGAAATATTCAAACAGGGATCAAAGGAATCATGAATGCGAATATCAAATCAAACAAAATATCAACGAATATCAATGAGTCATGAGTACGGATAGCAAATCAGACGGAATATCAAACGAATCAAAGTAGTTAAAACAAATGAGAATCAAGTCATGAGGTGTCCTTACTAAAAGGACGGAATATCTGTACCTTAACAAACAAGCAACGGAGAGAACGAACACGAAGACAAAAGATCAAAACCTCTTCACCGAATCTACATAAATCCATGATTACATATTATTATCTATCTTATTTCATAAGTTTATTACTTAATCTTACCATTTAAAACACTTAAGGTAACTAAATTAGGGTTTTCCAAATTTCCAGAATCTGCCAATATTTTTAAGCAAGTTTCCCGATGTTAAAGACCCATTAAACGAGCTCCTAAAAATATACCAAAAATTACAGAGGTTCCCACATGTGTCTAGTATGTCTATGAATTTTGGTGGATTTTATTTCCATGTTTAAATACCCTTACAACCCTTGTTACCAAAACTGACCCCGAAAGTGACCCGACAGAACCTTCAAAAAGTTGACGCGTAATTACCCTATTTAGACAACTCAGAAAAATCTCAAAAAATCAGGGATGTAGCTAATATCATGTAGTTTTACCAGATCGAATTTTAGAGTCTATCTCCTTACGGTTTTCGAATTAAAAATCAAACACTACAACTGAAATTTTCGGACAGAATCTGCAGTTTTGACACTTAATCTTATAAAAGCTAAAAACCAACCTTCCCGACCTTCAAAAAATATAAACTCGACTTTTCCAGAAACTAGACTCCTTGAATTTAACATTAGGCTCAAGAATCATGTCAAAACTCATTTCTATCATCAAGTTATACCTCGATCAACACGACCTAAAATTCTGGACAAAAACGTAAAGACATATAAACCCTAATTCTTACCAATCCTTTTCATCAAAACATGACCTAGGGTTTCTAATCTTGTAGTTTTTCATTAAGACATCATTAATGATTATCTAGGGTTTCATAACATGTTTTTATGCCATATTAATTAGATTAAAGCTTATACAAATTAACGAGATCATTAACAATGGTTTCCCACTTTTTTACACATCTTTATGTTATTTATGTTAAAACTCATGTATGAATATGGAACACAAAAAATAAAATCAAAGAGACATGAATACTGATGGAATGAGGAGGATTACAAGAACAAGTAACAACAATGGATGAGAGCAATAACACAAAAACACCAAGGCGTGAACATAACCGAATTACACCAACACCTTCTTCTTTTTTGCAAACGTATTAAGATGAACACAAGCTTTTTGGATTAGAATTTTTGGAGGGGGAATGATGAAGGACGTGGTGATGAGATCACGTTATTATATAGAAAGGAGAGGGGAAAAGAATCTTTTTAGATCCTTGAGATGATTACAAAAGATTTGTCTAATCTCTTTTACACTTTGATTACTTAGAATTAGAATTTTGTAAAAAGAAGCCAAATTAGTTTTAATATATTGGGGGCCGGATTTTAATATTTTATTTATATATAGATATATGCTAATTTTTTCTTTTTTTTTTTAAACGAGTACTTTTCGTTATGTATTTAAATACACAAATGATATACACTAAGGTTTTTATGTTAAAGGGATTTTTAGTCAAAACTTTTTTTTAGGGGTTTATATTCAAAATGATGAAATAAAAATGTAAACCAAATTTTTGAGTTTTACACATGGCAACCCTAATTTTATAAATGGCATGTGATTTATAAAATGTAGGGATTTCTATTTATAGAAAAGTTTTAAAACGAAAATGGAAAGGTTTTAAAAATAACTAGTGTTATAAGGTTTTATGCATGCTTCCTTATACACAATTTTGGTAATATTGTTTTTATCAAATTCTACCCAAAAATTAAGTCAATTGCCATCCAAATATGAAATCACTTGAGTTGTATTTTTACTCTAAAATAGTTTTAGGTAAATTTGCAAACAAGGTAATATAACAATCGTATGGTCAGACCTGAGGCTGTAAAATTACTGATTTTGTATTGGACGACTTATATCGAGTATGGTTGTTTAGAACTTCAACCCGAGACATACGATGGGGTTAAACATGCTACTTGACATTGTAATTCCGTATTATAATGCCTTGTGTCCCATAAAGGCTAAGAGTCGCACATGTTGGCAATTTCCATTAAATCAACTGCATTAATGATAGAACGTCAAGTTAGATCGTAGACTCTTGATAAAATTAATTGTTTAATTTCTTAAACATGGGTAGTTAATTTTATAAGAGATTATTATCGAAAATACTCATATCTTCTGAACTTTTGATTGTTTTGAAGATGGTTGTTGTTGTCCAAAACACAAACAATATGACTATCAAGGAAATTCTCCTGGCGGAGAAACTTTCTGGTTCGAATTTCACAAACTGGTATGGCAATCTAAGGATTGTTCTCAGGTATGAGAAAAAGATAAAGTTTGTAGAACAGCCTACTGGACCCGCTCATGACTATGATCATTCATTTAGAACTATAACATGCATAATGATGAGTTAGAGTATGATGAGCCTTTGGATGGAGAGGCGAAACAAGTCACATATGTCTATTCAAGCTTACTTTGTGTTTCGCTTAAGGTTAGTGGACTCATCACAAAGAATAAAAATTTTTCAAACTAAATGCTTGGTAAGGGAAAAGATTTGTTTCTAATTATTCATTGATGGAGGAGTTGCGTCGAAAATTTGGTGTCTAAGGCTTTGGTTAAAGATTTTAAGCTCCCAACCAAACCCCATCCTAATCCTTATCAGACTGGACTGATTAAGAAGGGGCCGACACTTAAGGTGACCAAGATTTGTAAAGTTCCTCTTGCTAATAGGGAAGCATTACAATGAGTTGGTTACTGTGATTGTAGTTGATATAGAGGGGCCCCCATGTCATGTATTGTTTAGGAAAACCATGACAACATGATGTGACCCTACACACCAAGGTAAATCACATATGGTATTTTGTTTAAATAGACGAAAAACTATTGCTGATTTACCATTAAGTGTCCGTATCTCCTAAGAAGGCATTAGAAGCAAGACTTTGGTAACTTGGTGCTTCACCAAAGAGTTTCAATCTGAAAATAAAGAGACGGGAGTTTCTTAAGACTTAGTAATGAAAGGCGTTAAAGATGTTCATGAAGAATGCAAATACCGGCGGTAGCAAAACGCATAATAGCTAATTAGTTAAGATTGTGGCGGATGATACACCGGACGCTTTGCCACGTATGAGAATATTCAACACCAAATTGATTTGATTCCCGAAGCAAGTTTACCTAATCTTACTCACTATAGAATGAGCCCTAAGGAGTCTGAAGTTTTGCTTGAGAAGATAGAAGAACTGTTGAAGAAAGGCCACATTCAAGAAAGCATTAGTCCTTGTGTGTTCTGACGCTTTCTTACACCAAAGATAGGGCAGTTAGGTGTGCTTTGATAGTCGAGCCATCAACAAAATCACGGTAAGGTATTATTTTTCTATTCCGCGTCTTGATGACTTATTAGATCAATTAGTAGGTGCTAGATTATTTTCTAAAATTGATTTAAGGAGTGGCTACCATCAAATTCGGATTAAACCGGGTGATGAATGGAAGACCGCTTTCAAGACAAAGGATGGGTTGTATGAGTGGCTTGTTATGCCATTTGGATTATCTAATGCGCCTAGTATGTTTATGCGCTTAATGACTCAAGTTCTTAGGCCATTTATGGGTAAGTTTGTAGTAGTGTATTTTGATGATATCTTGATTTATAGCCAAACGAAGGAGGAACATTTGGGTCATCTACAAAAGGTCATGAAGGCGTTAGCTGATAATGATTTGTTTGTTAACTTAAAGAAGTGTACTTTTCTTACTAATAAACTATTGTTTCTTGGGTACATTGTGAGTTCGGATGGGATTCATGTTGATGAAACCAAGGTCCAGGCGGTTAGGGATTGGCCATCGCCTAAGAAGTTGTCTGAATTTAGAAGTTTTCATGGATTGGTAACCTTTTATAGGAGATTTGTGAGAAATTTTAGTAGCATAGTGGCACCAATTACCAGTTGTTTGAAAAAGGGTCCATTTCAATGGACTAAAGAGTGGGGGGAGAGCTCAAGATGTATCAAGGAAAGTTGACAACCGCACCGATACATTCTTACCTAACTTGATAAATATTTGAGTTAGAATGTGATGCTTGAGGAACTGGGATTGGGGCTGTTTTGTCACAAGAAGGAAGACATGTTGCATTTCATAGTGAGAAACTAAATGAAACTTGACAAAAGTAGTCAATTATGAACAAGAGTTGTATGCGGTTGTTTAAGCTATGAAGAAGTGGGAGCATTACTTGATTCAACGAGAGTTTGTGGTTTCTTTGGATCATCAGTCTCTCAAATATTTTCAAACACAAAGGCATTTAAATAAGATACATGCACGGTGGGCGAGTTTCTTAGAGAAAATCAACTATGTGATCAAGCATAAATCGGGTGCAAGTAATAAAGTGGCGGATGCATTGAGTAGAAAGACCATTTTATTGGTGACCATTAGTAACGAGGTTGTAGGTTTCGATTCAATTAAGGAGTTTGTAACGCAAGTGATGAAGATTTTGGAAACATTTGGATGGAGCTCGAAACCAAAGCAACAGCGGGGTGATTTATTAACTTGACGATTATTTGTTTTAAAGATAAACGTTATTGTATTCCTAAAACTTCCCTAAGGATTAATTGATTAAAGAGGTACATGCGTGAGGATTGATGAGGCTCAATTTAGCCGAGATAATACCATTGCTAGAGTAGAAAGTTATTTTATAGCCTCAAATAAAAAGGGATGTTGGAGCTTAGTGAAAGAATTTGTCCGCGTGTTCAAGAAGGAAATGTAAAGCACAAATACAGGTCTGTATATGCCATTGCACGGTACCTGAGAGCCCTTAGGTTCGATGTTTCGATGGATTTTGTGTTTGGGCTTCCCCGCACTCCATGGATCGATATGTGTTTTGTTGTTTGAGACAGTTTTCCAAGATGGCGCATTTCATTCCATGTAAGAAGACTTCGGATGCGGCACATATTGCGAGGTTGTTCTTTCAAGAGGTGGTTTGTTTGCATGGAGTTCCAAATTCCATTACTTCGATCGGATAGTATGTTTTTTTGCCTCATTTTTTGTTAACACTTTGGAGACGATTGGGTACATCTTTGAATTTTAGTAGTACCGCTCATCCTCAAACGGATGGCCAAACTGAAGTAGTTAATAGCACAAGGATAATACGTTGCGTGTGTGGGGAAAAGCCTAAACTTTGGGATGTGTCGTTGGCACAAGCTGAATTTGCTTATAATAGTGCGGTTCATAGTTCCACGGGATTTTCACCATTTGAGGTTGTGTACAAGACTTCTCCAAGGCACGTGGTCGATTTAGTTGATTTACCGGGAAGAAGAATATTCAAGCAAATAGGATGGTGGAAGAAGTTCAAGCTACTCATGAGGTTGTGCGAGCCAACATTACAAAGCAAAGCTAAGTCAAATTTGCAGCGATAAGCATCGTCGGAAGAAGTTGGTCCCAAGTATGGTGAATGAGGTAATGTGTTTCTTCGCAAGAACGTTTTCGGTTGGAACATAATAGCAAGCTAGAGCCAAATAAAATACGTTACGTACAAAATTACTTCGAAAGATTAATGACAATGCTTATGTAGTGGACTTGCCAAATAATGAGTATTTCGAAGACTTTTAATGTGTCGGATATTTATGAGTTTCACTCCGAGGACGTGAATAAGGGTAAGCACTCGAGGACGAGTTCTTCTAAAGAGAGGGGGAATGATGAGGACACGATTAATGAGGTGAGGAATATATGGAGCATTAATAACAAAATAAGGTTTCCATATTTTGATTATTGATTTTTATTAATAATAAAATATGGTTTTTCCATATTTTATTATTGGCTTTATTTTGTTTCTTTGTTTTGTTTATCTAGAAAATTTTTGTTTATCTTTTTCCTCAAGATTAGTTCTCTATTATAAATATAAGGCAATTGGCTTCACATTGTTTTGTCATTCATATCAATAAATTCAATTATCAATAAAATTCATACTTTTAGTCGTTTATCCCTTTATGATTCGTCTTGAACCCTAGTTAGCGTTTATAGTACGATTCTGTTCTGCATCAGTAAAAGTGGCAAAAAGGGACAGAAAGTGAGCACCAAGACACTAGAAATTAAAATAAGGATTATATCTATATACTATAAGGGGGGTTTGAAACACCGTTCACCCTATTACATACCCGGTTTTTTGGCTCTCATTTTGGGCCAGTTTTTTGGGCTCTCACTTTTGGTCGGCCCAATTGTTTTTTTTTTAATTGTTGGCACAAAAAAAAGGAGGAAAAAAATTACAAAAGTACCGATTTATTCAGATAAAAAAATACCCGTGGAAACATTTTCGATACCTAATAACTTTAAAATAATCGGCAGGGTCACAAACGTACAACTCTAGATTGCATTAAACGATGTCATTTACATAAGCCCATATAAAAAAACAAACTATTAAACATGAGACAAAAAAATAAAAAAAAACAAAAAAAAAAACTAACGCCCCGCAACAACGCGCGAGACATAAACTCATATAAGGAAAAAAACAAACTATTAAACATGAGACCGAAAAAATAAACCCGCACAAAATACAATTAAAAAAATGCCCTGCAGTAACGCGCGATTGTCATTTAAGGCACACGTAATCCCATAAAATTATATTTAAAAAAAAACCCGTATAGCCAAAAAAAGAAACCTTTAAACATGAGATCCAACACATAAGCCCATATAAGAAAAAAAAACTATTAAACATGAGACCGAAAAAATAAACCCGCACAAAATTATAAAATAAAATAAAATAAAATAAAAAATAAATGCCCCGCAACAACGCGCGAAAAATTAACGCCCCGCATCCCCCCAAACCCCCCCACACCCCCAAACCCTTCAGCAACGCGCGGGTAATCCTGTTTGTTAATAACTATAATTAGCGGATCATGTTTCATAGTAATGGACAAGTTGGATAAGGACCTTTCATATTATTATTTTTCGAAAGAGGGCTTTCATAGTTAATGTCGACATTTTTTTCATAACAAATGAGTGTTTAAGAATATTTAAGCTAACTTAAATCATTTACTGATATATTAAGTATTAACCAATTAAAATGTACTTCTTCATTTCAAAATGTATCACAAACAAAAAATATAAAGAAATTATAATATGTGTAATTAGTGTAAATTTTGATTGATAAAATGTCATTTTTACCTCTATTTTTATTACTAGTTGGTTACCCGCGCATAGCGACGGTAATAATTTTTTTACTAACTCAACTCTTTACGCAATTTCCTACAAGCTTAGTAATTTCATTTCACAACACTTTGAATGTATGTGTTCGTTTGAGTTTCCCGTAGCTTTCTCGCAATACCATATTAACATCGTCATTCTCGCATGTAAAAAGACAACACTCTCTTCGAAAATATATAGTTTTAACGTATCAAGTTCATATTTAATTAAGGTTAAAGTTGTAAAAAATACAAATCAACATAAAATAAACCCGCTAAAAATGTAAAAAACAAAAAATTATAAAAATATATCAAAATGGATGTTGAATGAAAGAGCATGAAATTTTAAAAAATATATGAAATCAATATAATAATAAAATTATATTGATAAAAAATATTTCAATTTGAAAATAGAGGTAATTTTTTAATCAAAAGCGTGACACATTTCCACTTTATATTGTATGTTTTTTAAAATGAGATGGATGGTCAAGATTGCACCTTTTTATCTTAATTTTTAATGGGTCTCACATTATAAATGCTTTATATAGTAGTATAGATAAGAAATAGAATTAGACAAACAAGGCGAGTTTTGATTAGAATGGCAAGATAAGAAAAATAGTCGTAATTATTACCCATATATAAAATCTGGACATTTTTGTGTGATAGGTAAACAATTTTTGCGAGACGAAGAGAGTGTATCTTGATACCAAAAGTCTTCACTAATGAATTGGATTGTATTATTCGGAATTGGTACATATCAACTTGCCAGCATGATAGAGTAAAACGTATCCTATGAAGAAGTGTAGACCTTTCAACTTGTGACTTGTGAGACTATATGTAATGGTAGAAGATGGTGGTGGAGTTACACTGCCTAAACATCAAAAACATCTCATCCAATTTTCTACTACCTTCTTTCACCACCTTTATCTTGTAAAAGATCGTTTATTCCACATAATTTACACATATCTTACTAAACACGCACAAAACAACATAGAATTTGAAGACTATCGTGGTCCACCACATTTTCTCTTATATGTTTTAATAAATATACGCATTCATCAAAAACTAATACAAATGTGACCCTTTTTAATCGGAAGTCCTGTGCGACGGCACCTATTACACACCCTTCTGAAACCCCTCTGTCTAAGAAAATGGATTAAAATTGAATACTCGTAATAGAGTAAAAGTAGCCAATAAAGCAAATCTATTTCGAAGGAAACATAAGACCAAAATATCATAAAAGATATTTTCGTCACTTTTGTTTTGGATAATAATTTTGCATCCTTGTCATGATAGCGAGTGAAGCACTTTTTATAACCTCTTTTATTGTAAATTGCAAAATGGCCCTTGACTATGCTGTAAAATTCATTTTCTATTGCTAATAGTTTAAGATGTCATTTCATTTTACATTAAAAAAAACACAATCCCTCTAATTAAAAAAACACACACCACGCAAACACTCTCTCTAAAATAAACACTAATAAAAAAATGCACACCACACAAGCTTATTCATTAAAACCCTCTCACCTCACCACCACCCCACCTCACTGTAGAATGATAGAAAACCCTTTTAGTTATGATTTATTATTGACCACTATTTATAGTGGTAAAACCCTAATACCCTAAACCCACAAACGGGCTTGGGCCTATTTATTCACTAATACAAAGATAAATATGCCTTTGGGCCATGAAGACTAATATGCTAACATCCCCCCGCAGTTTGAGCGGAAGAGGAACGAACACTCAAGCTGTCACGAAACTCATCAAATAAAGCCGTAGGTAGACCTTTGGTGAAGATATCCGCATACTGGTAACGAGAAGGGACATGAAGAACCCGTATGTGACCAGTGGTAACCAAGTCACGAACAAAGTGAATGTCAATCTCAATATGCTTCGTGCGCTGATGTTGCACGGGATTAGAAGAGAGATAGACAGCACTCACGTTATCACAATAAACAATAGTCGCTGTAGACAGTGGTGTATGAAGCTCACGTAAAAGATTGCGCAACCAGCAAGTCTCGGCCACTGCATTGGCAACACCCCGATACTCTGCCTCCGCACTAGATCGAGAAAGAGTAAACTGTCGTTTGGAAGACCAAGATAAAAGATTGTTGCCAAGAAACACACAATAGCCAGAAGTAGAGCGCCGTGTAGTGGGACATCCAGCCCAATCCGCATCTGAATAAGCAACTAAAGAGGATGTCGTAGATGAATAAAGCTGTAAACCAGAAGTCAATGTACCACGGACATATCGCAAGATCCGCTTGAGAGCAGAGAAATGAGGCTCTCGAGGATCATGCATAAAGAGACAAACCTGCTGAACGGCATAAGAGATGTCAGGCCGTGTAAAGGTCAAATACTGTAGAGCCCCTGCAAGCCTGCGATATAGTGTAGGATCAGAAACAGGATCACCAGCAGCAGCAAGCTTGGAATCCGTGTCAACAGGAGTACGACACGGATTACAAGTAAGCATACCAGCTCGCTCAAGTACCTCTGTGGCATACTTCTGTTGAGATAAAAACATCCCAGAAGTATTACGAGTCACGGAAACACCCAGAAAGTAATTAAGCGGGCCCAAGTCAGTCATAGAAAATTCCGCATGAAGGGAAGCAATGATGCGCTGAAGCAAAGCTGTAGAAGATGCAGTCAAAACAATATCATCCATATATTAGCAGTAAGGCAGTATCAGACCCCTGTCTATAATTAAAATGTGATGTGGTCAACATCGACTGTGAAGAAAACAACCCGTGCAGCATAGGATGCCAAATCGCTGAAAACCAGGGCCCGAGGGGGCCTGTTTATAGCCATAAAGTGATCGTTTTAAACGGGCATCATGATTCAGGATTGTCGCGGATCTCTCGAAACCCGGAGGTTGATGCATGTTAAGCTGTCTCATATAAACGATCCATGCAAAAAGGCATTCTTGACATCCAGCTGATGAACTGGCCAATGTCGAGAAATAGCAAGACTAAGCACCGTACGAATAGTGGCCGGTTTAACAACCGGACTAAAAGTTTCATCCACGTTAATACCTGCAATTTGAGTGTTGTCATTTCGCACATTGGCGAGCTTGTAGCGATTTAAGACTGCCATCTGCATTATGTTGTGCCAAAAGGAGCCACAAGGACTCGAACAATGTTACGTCCGGTGGTCTAGGGACAAAGAACCCAAGTATTATTTTTAATTAAAGCATTATATTCATCAAGCATAGCACGATACCAATTTGGGTCACGAAACGCATTTAAATACGACTTAGGAAAAGGGGAAATGGTGGAGACATTTAAAGTGTAACGTTGAGTGGGGCGATTAGTCCGACTACGATAGCGAGTTGACCATGCCCACGTGAGTCGAGGCGGGATTAGGGTTGGTGTTTGTGGTACCGCAGGTATAGAGTGAGTTGAAGCGGGTTGTGAGGGGGAGTTTTGGTTGAGTTGCGAATTTGGTAGTGGGCCGTGTATAGTGGGTTGGGTAGGAGAGGATATTTGGTGTGGGGTGGTGTTGGATGGAGGGTTGTTATTCGGTGTGGACTGAGTAGTAGTGTTTGGGCTAGGTGATGATATAAGTTTAGTAAGAAGGTGTTGTTGAATTATATTAGGGGAAGTGTCTAAAAATGTGTAAGAAGGTGGTTCATTAGGAGTCATAGACCCATACGGAAAAACCGTCTCATCAAATGTCACATGACGTGATAAGATGATTTTATCCGTATTCAAGTCCAGACACCGATATCCACGGTGATTAGTCGGATATCCAAGGAAAATTGCAGGTGTGGCGCGTGGTTCAAGTTTGTGATTGGTGTTGATGTAGGGATAGCAAAGACAACCAAAAACACGGAGATCCGCATAGTTAGGTTGTGTCTTGAAAAGACGGGTGTGAGGGATTTCATTATTTATGGCGCTGGAGGGTAAAAGGTTTAAGAGATATGCAGCCATGTGAAGTGCTTCAACCCAAAAAGTGGGTGGTAAGTGTGCTTGAAAGAGTAAGGTACGGATGAGGTTGTTAATGGTACGTATCATTCGTTCAGATTTTCCATTTTGTTGTGAAGTTTTAGGGCAAGAGAAGCGAATGGTAATACCATTTGATGCAGATAATTAATGTAGGGCATTGTTGTCAAACTCGCCTCCATGATCACATTGCAACGATTTAATGTTAGTGTTGAATTGGTTCTTGACATAAGCACGAAAATGAATAAAATTTAGAAATGCATAGATTTATTCTTAATGATATAACATAAAATAATGTGAAAAATGATCAAGAAATAAAACATAATATTTAATACCCGAAACACTCGTAATTGGAGATGTCCATAAATCTGAATGAATAATATCAAAAGGAGACTTAACAATCGTTTTTGAGAGTGAAAAAGGGAGTCGCACGTGTTTGCCAAGCTGACACGCATGACAAAGCACGGGAGACTTCGTTTTATTACATGAAATTAAATTATTAGAAACTAAAGAACGTAACACGTCACTTCCAGGATGACCAAGTCGTTGGTGCCACGTTTGCTGACCAACCAGAAAAGCTTGAGGGTAGGATAGAGACGTGACCGGGTAGAGATCACCCGTGCTATCACATCGGAGGAGAATTTGACGAGTCCGGAAATCCTTTACAGAAAAACCAAACTCATCAAATTCAATAGTACATTTATTTTCACGAACAAATTGACGCACAGAAATCAAATTTTTGACAATATTGGGTGTGACAAGGACATTATTTAAGTGAAGTGGGCGGTATGGAGTAGGTAACGTGCTATGGCCCGTGTTGGTGAAGGAATAGATTTCCCGTCGCCAACAAGGACAGATGGATACATACGAGAATTAAAAATAATACTAAGGTTATGAGCAGAAGAGTTAAGATGAGATGACGCACCCGTATCCATATGCCAGTTTGCATTGACGGGATCCTGTAGTGTCATAGTATTGAAAGCAGTGGGTAGCACCGTTTCTTGATCTGTATTGCTCGATGTATTACCTGTATTTTGAACAGCATTGGTAAATAGAGCCTGTTGATTTGAAGTTAGCCCATGTGTCATAAGTTGTTGGGCCGAAGGCTGAGCAGGAACAATACGCTGACCCGAGTTGTTGAACCCAATAGGATTGCGTGGAATGCTTATGGTAGATAACCCATATTGGGCAAGTAAAGTGTTTTGAGCTTGGAGAAGAGATAAAAGTTGTTGTTGGGCTGCCAAATCAAGCCCCCTATTACCAAAACCAATTCCAGTATGCATGTTGGAGGTGTTTGTACGTATGTTATTTTGAGAGGAGTTAGAGCGTGTACCTGCGGAACGAGACGAATCATGTATGTACCTGCAGGTGGCACCCCAACGACAAACACCTCGACCAAAGTTTCGACAGACCTCGGTCTTGTTATTATTACGATTATCACGTTCCTTGTTGGTGCGTGGTATAGTTTTACGTACCTATAAAATATATTATAATAATACTACTTAGGTAAATTCCAACTATTCACCTTTAACCAAGGTAAAGAGTCAAAACTTACAAAGATAATATATAAAATATATAATATACGTATGTTACCGGATAAATATGATCACCCAGGTCGTTTCCCCAACGACTAGTGAAATTGAAACCTCGTTTAAGCTTGGATTCTGATTTGAATAAGCAGATGGATGATTTGATTATCTAAAGCAACAATTAAAATGAAGAATTAAAAAACGATTTAAACAATTAACTAATACGGGAAACAACTAAAACGCGAAAAGTAAGCAAGTAAACTAATTTTAATCCCTAAAAATGTAAACTAAAATTATAAACCTAAGATAGGACAAAAGAAAATTTTAGGAAAAAGAAAAACATTATTTTTTTTAAATTTGTTATGAATTAAAAACTATAAAACTATTAAAAATTAAGTCCTAAAAATTTTATAAAAATTAATCTAATTAAAGAAAATGCACAGAAATAAAAGCCCTAATTTTTATCTTTTTATAAAAGTTTAATTAAACTAATTAAAACCTAACCCTAATTATTAATTAAAACTAATTAATAACTAACTTAGGGACTAACTGTGTTAAAGACTTAAGGACTAACGGGGCTAAAACACTTAACGGGCAAGGATTAACTGAAAAACAACTAAAACAGAAAAATTACAAGAATGGTCCCTGAGGTCCTACCCCGACAACAAACTAAGTCCAATTATAAGCTCAAATTCTAAAAGTGCTTATCACTAAAAACTTAAAAGAGCAAAGTTGTAAAGGAAGCTAGTGGGAACAAAATTAATAAAAACTACTTGGGCTGAAAATAACAAATAAGCTCAATAAGAGCTTATTTTTGAACTGACCTCAGAAAGGAGGGTTTAACCCTTGGTTTTAGAAAATAAGCTATAAAAAACTCAACACTAGATCAAAATGTAAAAGGAAAGAAGTTCTAATGAGCTTATGATGTGCTTAACCTAAAAATGAAAAGATAATAGAGCTTAAAGTACTTTTAGACTACTGAAAATGAGGAGGAAACAAGCAAACTCAGATAATAAGGCATTTAGCACAAAAATCAAATAAGCTAAAAACTTTAAAAAGCTAAGCTAGACTCTAAATCTTTAAGGACTTATCAAACTACTTATAATCTATCTATATAAACTGAAAAATCTAGAATCATAAGCTAAATTAACAAATTAAAATCCTAAAATTCCTAAGTACTGTTTTTGGCTTTTTAACTTTTTAAGGACTTTTGACAGCAAAATAAGCTAGGAGAATAAGCTAGAAAATGTAATCTAAAACTTATTCTATATTAAGCTATATCTAATCTTAGCCCTACTTAAATCTAAGATCCTAAATCCTATTCTTACTTAACTAAAAATTAAGCCAAAGGTGGCAGTACTAACTTGTGACAGCAGTACTAACTTTTAGTTAGTACTGGTGCACTTTGGTGGATTTTGGCAGCAACTTAAGCTAACTAATAAGCAATAAATCTAAATCTATTACCTAATCTATATTAAGCTACCTCTAAACTATATACTACCTTAATTTGAAAAGCTAAGTCCTAAGATTACTTGGCCTAATCTTAAGCCAAAAGTGACAGCAGTACTAACTTTTAGTTAGTACTGGTACACTTTGCACAAGTGCAACTCAAAAGTGCAGGCTTCCTAAGGGAAATCTTGCACTTAAACACACTCTACTAGAGTGTATAGACAAAGTGCAAGCAAGATCTAAGCCTTAAGGGCTTTGGATCAAAGTTTCACAAGCAAAAAGATAGTCAAAAACTGCCCTGGTGTAAAAACAAAGATAATAAGCCATATCTTTTGAAATTTTGAACTCTAACTTATAAAAACTAAATGAAAACTAATCTTAAATGAAAACTCAGCTGACTCAAGCAAATTTCACAAGTAATGTTGACTTTTAGAGGTCAAACACACTTATGCCAAACACCCCTTTACTACTATGACAGTTTTGACTAGGCTACTAAATTTGAAATCTAGTAAACAAGTGCTTAATACCAGATAACTAATAGATTAAAACAACTTTAATAAGCATGACTTAACAACTAAATAAGCAATAATCTAAGACTTAAGCTATTTTACTATATTTTTGGTTTTTTAGAGGTTTTTAAGACAATTTTATGAAAAACTATGATTCAAACTAAGAAAGTTAAAAACAGACAAGTAACTATGATTATTAAGCTAGCTAGATAAAAAATCTCAAATAAGCACTAAAAAGCAAAGAGAATAAGCTCAATAAGCAGAATATTTTACCTATTAAGCTAGAAATGAAATATAGGAAAAAGTAAAATGAAAAAACTTTCTTGAACCATTTTGGCTCTATACAAAAGGTTCCAAATAGGGCAATACAAGCTCCATAGGCTTATTAAATAGGCTAGGGTATTAAAAGTCCTTGGGATATGTCTTCCAAGTTAAGATCCTCCTTCAAAAAGCTCATTCATTACAGGTCCATGATATTTGTAAGTTAAACTGATTTAAGGTTTTAGTTAAGATTAATACTGAATTTGAAATAAGCTCATATTTCAGTTTTAGACTGAAAGGAGCATTTAAACTGAGCTTTTTAGTCTTATTGAGACAATTTTGGCTTATAAGAGAGCTTATGAATGACTTTTAAATAAATTTTATTAAGGAAAGCTTGCTACTGATTACATTACTTAAAAAAGGTGATACAAAATATTTTAAGAAAATAAAAAATTTACATTGAAGCATAATTGGAAATTTTAAGATAGACTAAAAACTATAAAAAAAACTAGTTCTCTCCACTGGTGTGTGAGCAGGTTGAGGCCCTATTTATAGGCTGCCTTGGATCCTTCTAGCCTCTTGCCTTGCTTTCCAAACTTTCAATCTCAACCAGTCATTTCTTCAATCATTTGAGCTTCTATTGTGGCCGTTGGATTGATTTGTGGACACCTGAAGATTGCCAAGCTGTCATTCTTTGATTATGACAGCTTGTGTTTCTTTTGTGAGTAGTTTAGTGTAAAATCTATCCTTTTCTTGGGGCTCTTCCTCAAAAATCCACATGAGATTCTTTGATGATGGGATTGGCCAATTGGGGAGGGTTTGGTGATGTATTTTCTTTTGCCATGTCAGTCCTTGTCCTCCCGGAAATTGTACTTTGTAAACTTCAATTTCTATTGCCCCTTTATGTAAATTGAGGGTGAATTAGGGAAGACGACATGAAACAGTTTATTGTTAATTCGCGCCCTTTTTTAAATGCTGTTTTTGGGGTAAATAATCAGTTGTGACTTATGAGAATTGTGACACTTCTAGTCCCTTTTCTTTTCTTTTCTCATTTTTTTTATTTATAAATAACATTTCGGGAATTACAAGTGTGGCCATTTTGTGGTTGTTATAAAAGGACATGGGCTAGGGATTTGGGTTTTGTTGACTTTTATTGACCATCTTTGACTGGATTTGACTGAGGCTTGACTTTTCTGGCTTCGGCTTTGAATCTTTGGCTTCTTTTTGAACTCTTCTGATTCTCGTTCTAGTTTGTTTTGTGTCCTGTGCGTTCCCGTTTTTGATCTGTTTTCTTGTGATTTTGTGAACTATATTTTATGTAATCCTTACACTCGCACACAAAAAAAAAAACATAAATTTTATTTACATAGATATTTTTTGCTTATTTTTGGTCTGTTTGGGTTTAATTAGGGTTTTTTTTAGGGTGAATCGGATATGTGTATTTTTCACTTATTCAAATTTTCCTTTATATCGTTCTATGTGCTTCACTAAAAGCTTTTCTCGGAAATTTTTGTGTAAAACGAGAAATTTCATTCTTTAAGTGAGTGGTTTTCGAAGGAGGGAAAAATTGATTCACAAATTTAGTTACGAGATCCTCCCAAGTCAAGATCGAATTAGGTGGTTCTTTCTCGTACCACAATCTTGCGGCCCCCTCCTGATAAACTTTTTACGGAATATGGAAACATCTTAGCTAATAACATCATTCGGCAACATCTCTAACGATCGTCGTAAATCGTAGAGTCGAGGTAATCCTTTTGAAACTATTGATATGAGCATGAGGATTTTCGTTCTCTAAACCGTGAAACGGGTTCGCTTGAACCAATTGTAACAAATTTGTTTTAATCTCAAAATGATCCGCATTAATTTCTGGTAAAACGATAGCTTCTCCGTACCCTTCCGTGGGTGCTCGGAGTAGCTCTTCCATTGTACGTTCCGCCATTGGTGCAACGATAGTACGAAGCTCGGGTTCGACTATGTTTGGAGCACGTCCTTTATTTCGACGTCTCGGAATGGTTACGTTTGAATTATTTGGAAAATTGGAATTTCTAGTGCGCATGCACTAAACAAACAAATGAAATGATAAAAGAAATGAGAAAAGGAAATATTTTTGTTTACCGAATAATCAACAAACTTAGGGTAACTCTCTTAAGTAAAATAAATTTTACAAAAGAGGTGCGCCTTTTTCGTAAGTGACACAAACGGTAATTTTTTTTAATCTTTGGTTCGGGAACTTATTGATGGATAATACCTCAGTTGAAGGTATTATTTGTTGGTGTTCTTTTACCAACTTGGTTAATTTTTTATTTCTTAATGAATTCACAAGAAAAATCGAAAAATCCGGAAGAGCAAATATTTTTGTATTTTTCTTATTTAATAATCTTCTACTTATACTAAAAAGAAAAGAAAATTATTTTTAACTTTTTGTATTTTAATTTTTTTTGTATTTTTGATTTTCTTAAAAGCGTAACTTTCGAAGACGAAAGGTTCTCCAAATCACGATCAACAAACTTCAAACGAAAGAATCTTAATCACAAATCCCCGGCAACGACGCCAAAAATTGATCGTTTCAATTTAATACGTAATAATATCAAAGTATAAGGAAGTTTACTAAAAATCCTTGAGGACAAAGATTAAAAGTAAAAATCTACAAAAAAATATCACACGTAAGAAACCGGTAACTGATTACCGGGTCGTTTTCCTAAAGACTTATGAAATTGAGACTTTGTTTGTTATTTGGACAATGTCTTGAATTGGTTCATAGATGATTTGTTTTCTACAATCCTAATACGGAACAAATAAAGAGACAATTAAACTTAAATACAATAACGGGAAATTAAGTTTTAACTAAAAATGCAATTCGGGAAACCTAAACGGGACCTAAAAAAAACTAAATCAACAAACTTAAGTCCTACAATGATTGTTTTGGTTTTTATAAGTTTTAATTGACTAAAAAGCTAGGACAAAGAAAACTAGACAAAAAACGAAAGAGTTTTAAGCTAAAAATCACTAAAAATA
>BQNB010022213.1:0-63265 GCA_026074375.1 Tanacetum coccineum | reverse complement strand
GTTTGTGCTTTGTTGTGGCTAAAAAGTTCATTTGTGCTTATTTTCATAAGCTCAAAAAGCCCCCTTTTTCACTGCCTGTTGCCTTCCCCTGGTGCTAGACCCAATATTAAGCCCCCCATTTCTAGCTTATTGTGTATTAAGCACTTAGGCTTTTTGCTTTTTAGTGTAGCCTATAAGTAGCCCTTTAAGCCCCCAAAGTAGCTCAGCTTAATTCCTTTTCTAGCATGGTTTATCTTAGGCTTAAAGTAGGCCTTTTTCTCTTTTTATAAAACTGTTAGATATAGCTTATTTAAATTCAGCTTATCTTAGGGCTTATTTTAGGTATCCTTAGCTTATTTTAGGACTCCCCTATCCTTATTAACTGTCCCCTATAGTTTTCTAGCTTATTTGTTGGCTTAAACCCCAAAAAGAAAGAAAAATAAGCTAAAAAGCTTATTTAGCTTTTGCAGCCCCAAAAGCTCACACTTCTGGCTTATTCTTTGAGATTCAGCTTATGTGCTTATTACAAAAAATGTTCCCCATAAGCCCCTCTTTAACTTTGCTTTTATAAGTTTTGGCCAATAAGCACTTTGGACCCACTTTGTAATCGGGGTCATTCTCAGGGACCATTTGTGTAATTTTGAAGTTTCTAGTTAACATAGTTAGTCCCTGTGGTTAGTTAGCCTGTTACCCCGTTTGTCCTTTTGTCCTTTCACTGTTAGTCCTTTAGTTTTAACAATAGTTAGCCTTAGTTAGTTTATTTAATTTAATTAATTAATTTAGGTTAAAATTTAATTAGTTTAATTACTTTTTATAAAATCAGTAACTTTTAGGGCTTTTTATATTTTTAGATTTCTCAACTTTTTCTTTATTTAATTTGATTTTTTTAGATTTTTTGTAGTTATATTTTCTGTCTTTTTATATTTAATTAGTTTTAATTAGTGTTTAATCTTTAAGAATTTATAAAAAAATACAAAAATTAACAAAAAAATATTTTTCTTTTTAATAAAATTTTATTTAATCAGTTAGTTTATATTAAAAATATAAAAACTTATGTAGGGTAATTTTTGCTAAAAATTCAGTTCCGGGCCCGTTTACGAGCCCGGATTTTTCGTTTCTTACCGTTTTGTTCGTTTTCGAACTCCGTTTTTGAAAATTTTTACATTTTCTTTTAAGTTAGAATATTTTTAATTTATTTAAATTTTAAAATTAATTTTATGACTTTATTTTTGTAATTTTTAGTTTTAGCTTGCGATTTAATTCCCGGTAGTCTATAATTGCATGTTTAATTTAGTTTATTAGTTTTAATTATTTTAGTTAAGTATTTTTAGCCTAATTATGTTCCCCGTAGATTTTTAGGATTCCCATTACCACTGTTCATGCTCCCGTAGTTTAGGTATTTATCCATATAACTATTTCTGCTCCCCGTAGTTTTAATTAAGGTTCCCAATTTCCATTGCTTGTTTCCCGTAGAATAATTTTAGTTTATCTAGTTAAAAATCAAAATCATTTGTTTCTCAATTCAAATCATCAATTCATTCGTATCGATTTACCATTCCAGCCTCGTTGGGGATTTACGACCCGGGAAAGCTCTATACTACTTCTCGGTATCATTGACTCTGCTTATAGACCATTCTTACTATATATTTGATATTTTATTATATTATATGTATTTTAAGGTGTAGTCTGAGCGGATCACTTCTCCTCTTCTCTCTATTCATCCCAAAGGATCCCCGTAAAGGGAACCCAATTTCTAGTATTCGGTATTCGTTGGTTCGTGGACCTAGCATTCAGGTGATATTGTCTAACGTGTAGTGTGTTACGCGTAGAGGTTGTTTACTTTAGCAACTTCAAGAAGGTTTTGGTATTTTCACGGGTATAAATACATGTGTGTATTCTCAAGAAACTCTGGTTCTTTATTTAGCATGTTTTGCTAAAAGGTACGCTTTCGGTTTATTATTTATGTTAATTATAATTACTATATGAGTTTAATTCTGTTGCGTAGCTCGTAGAATATTATGTGTAATATTAGGTTATAAGATAATGATTTCAACAATACTCCCTGAATAATTCAACAAATCCTACATCTCCTTCTAAGCATGAACAGTCTCTTTCAAGAGGTGGGGCAGTTAAGTTTAAAGATTTAAGGAGTGTATTGATCTTACGAATCTTTCTATTCCTAAACGAGTTGGGTGATTCTGGAGGTGATGATGGATTAGTGTTCTCCATAATTAAAAATCGAATACTGAAGTGAAAGTTACAAAACAAATAAACAAAGAAAAGATAGACTAAAGGAAAACTAATCTAAAAATAAAAACAAAACCTCACTTGATAGGAATCTAGTGAGTAGATCTAAGCTAGATATAATCTGAAACCTAGACTATTCCCCGGTAGCAACGTCAAAAACTTGATGCGGCGGGTTGCCCCACAAAAGTTTTACAACCCTCTTAGGTAGAGTATCTAACTTGTAGTGTAGTATAGGCAAGACTCGGAGGGTTATTATCGTTCTCTAGGGGAATAGTTTAGGTATCTTCAAATTGTACGTTACTAGGGTCTAAAGATTGAGGAAAGAGTATTTTTGTATTTTTATTTTTTTTAGAAAGCAAGTAAAAATCTTAGGTTTTGAAGAGTGGGTTTTAACTAAACTACTAACTACTCCTAATTATGCAAGAAAGGTAAATATGTGGAACTCGTATAGTTAAATAAACGTATTTACCTAATCATGTACTACTCCATAGTTGTTCTCTCTAATTCTATTGCCCGTCGCCCTCGTTAATGTAGTCGTGTAGTGTGTAAGTATTCCCCTAATTTTGCAGCGGGTTGGTCAAGTCCTCATTCTACATGAAAACCTAGTCGGGCGTTACCTGTCTGACACGTTCCCCTAATAGTAAATCCACATGCAATATATACTTAATTCGGAATCAACCCAAAGATGATCTAGATATAAAAATCTAATCACAGGTATCCTCTAACCTAACCACGTTTCCTAGACATCTTCGCTATGATATGAAGATCAAATAGCTAGTTTTCTAACGTGCATACCACTAACAAGAAGCAATTTAGTAGATATTACAAACTAGGTTTCATCAAATTGTTGTTTGAAAAACAGCCTCTCCTTCTGATTTTCTTTTGAATTTGCCATTACCACCATAACTAGTTTCTGTTGGCTTACCAGATCCTCTTTCGATTCATCCATTCCATGGAAATCTTCTATTTTGTTTCTTTAGGATATGGCCTTCAGCTCAATTATTCTTAGCCTTCTATCCTTTTCAACAGCGTTGAATCTCTGCTGCAAGTAACTGGTGATAAGTTCTCGAATCAACACCATCCCTTTCCAATTGAAATTCTCTTCTTGGAGTTACCATTCTGATATTTCTTCCCATACTTCATTGTCAATGTACTCAAGGGTAATGCTCCTTCTCCATAGCCCAATTCATACTCCTCCTTCTTCGAATTGGGAGGTTGGTTTTTTGAGATAGCAGTTGGATACCACACCGATCAGGTTTATGCTGCTCTTTTCCATCTTTATAAAGATTTTTCAACATGTATGTTCCACAAACTGAAATTATCTGCTGACAAGATTTTGGTCATACGAATTCTGTGAATTCTTCAGTACCCGCCACTTTCTATTAGACCCACATTGGTTGAGGTTCCAAAAGAACTTCCAAAGTCAGCATCGGGTTTAACACGAGGTTTGGAAGAAACTTAATCACCATTATGCTAACTTTGATGGGTAGTCAAGAAAGGACATCCACAACATATTTTTCTGAGGGATTGTGGGGTTTCGATCATTCAAAGCTTATTTTAGGGATGAAATAATTCCATTTTACAGCTCTGAAGGACTTATTTAGCATATTAAACCATCATTTGGTTGATGAACTTTCTGAAGTCCAATATGTCTTTATCAAATAGAAACACGGCTGTGAAACAACATCGTTATTTTGAGTCTATAAAACAGTTGAAGTTAAGATGAATCAAAGTTTTGTACAAAAAAGAACGATCTCTTGTAACAAGCGAATGAGCAAAGATATTGTGAACTTAATTGTTAATTCTTCTGTGGATATTGATTCTGTTAATGTTGAATTGATGTCAAAGTGTACTCAAACTTGAGACTGAGCTTTAAATGAATTTTTTAAAAGGGAAATCTACGATAACTGTTCAAAAGTTTTACCATTCTTGAAAACATTGCATCTCTGTATAGTTGACACTCAAACTTAAACAGGAAATTTTTCAAAGGAAAATTTCTGTTTCTTCATAGTCGTTCCTAGTTTGATCAATTATTTTAATTAAATGAATTGGAAAGACTCAAACAGTCCAAGAGAAAGGACACAGTAATTAAGGAAGTTGAAAGAGAGAATAAATACTAAGTCGGGAAATTAGATAAGGATAAGATAAACAGGACTTCGAAGAGATTAGAAACCATTGATATTGAATTGGATCAATAGGTGACAATGCTTATTGCTAGAGATCGTGGATTTAATACAGACCTATAAGAACTTTCTGACTTCGATTTAAACCAGCACGTATTTGCTTTAAAAGAACAATGTGATGATTTATTAATCAAGTAAATATAAAGTTGCGGAAAATTCTGATTTAAATGCTGGTTTTCATGGAAAAGGATTTGAATTAACAGCATTAAGGATGGATTAGGAAAACTAAAGGATCATAAAGCCCCTAGTTGACAATAATGTTTCAAAACACCCAGAGTGATCCTGAGTTGAATTCAAGTTAATAAGCAAACAATTACCCCATATCCAGTGAATAAAAGGACAGCTCACTCTGCCTATATTAAGCATTCTTAGGAAGAAGCCGCAGTTCTTAGGGATCTAGTCGATCATATTAAAGCTAATTATCCCTTAGATCCACTATGTAGAAAATCTGACTGTAATTATACTAAACCTAATTAGTTAGGTGATGCGTCTAATTCTGTAATACTTGTCCTAGTAGAACAGTCTAGAGAACAATTAGTGGCTATGACCCCACATGAACAAAGTCAACGAGTAGAATCACTGCAGCCCTACGTCACATCCTCAAGAAGAAAGAAACACTAATAAAATAGCCAATTATCTCAAACCTTGCTTATTAATAATCTATGTTGTTCTTCTACAGGGAGTTAAAACTGTATACTAGTGTAGCAGCTAACAGCCTTCAGGCAATACAAGAAAGATATGATTCTGGCAAACACAAGTTGCAATTCTAGAAGAATAAAGCTAGACGCTCACCCTTGGAAAGTTAAATCTAGTTTGAATAATAAAGACTGTGTTGTTGCACCTAAAGGAACTGCTCATGTGTAAGCATCCCAGCTTAATGGGAATTATGAACATTAAATGTGTTAGTGCTTGGTTGATTGCTTTCTGATAATCATGATTTGTGTGTTCTTCATTTTATCAATAATGTGAATGCTCGTGTAAATATAGATTTGTTAAGACAAATTTAAAGAGGGATAAGTTGGGAAACCATCTGGAAAGGTGTTTCACAATATTGGATATATTTGGGACCTTTGGCTCGGACCTTAATCTAAGTAAGTTATGCGTTGCCCTTTAACTAGGATTACCACAACTACTCTAACGTGCCCCATAGGAAATCTCTTGCTATAGATAATTAAAACCAACCTAATACCGTCGTGACCATATTGTTTCACCTAAAGGAAAGCAAGGAAGTCTAAATATGTATTCCTGTTAACAATATAAGATTATATAATCTGTACTGCTAACAATTCAAACCTATCAATCCCAGGGATCCATGTTTACTATATGTTCCTATCTTCCTCTCTTGATGGAATGCAGGTGTCCAAATTGTCCTTTGGTATTTGGACTTGGCTTTTAACTAGCTACTAAGCATAGATCGGAGATCGCTTCTGACTCAACTATTTTGTCTTATGTCTTGGGTTCAGTCAAATTCAGTAATGATCATGTAGCAAATATTATGGGTTATAGAGACTATTAGATTGGGAATGTTACAATTTTAAGGGTTTATTACGTTGAAGGACTTGGGCATAATCTATTCTCTGTGGGACAATTTTGTGATTCCAACCTCGAAGTTGTGATTCGTCAACATACCTGCTACATTCGCAATCTAGAAGGTGTTGATTTATTAACTGGATCTCGAGGGGACAATCTTTATACACTCTTCTTTAGGGATAGATGGCGTTCCTCTCTTATAGATCTCTCTGTCAAGCCTTAAACCAGTCTTGGTTATGGCATTGTCGTCTCTCTCATTTGAACTTTGGAGAGATTAATCATCTTGCTCATTCATGGCTTGTTCGAGGCTCCCTAAGCTCAAGTTTGAAATGGCCATTTGTGTTCTGCGTGTGCATTAGGCTAAGAGCTCGCACAAAAAAACCCCCCCCACAAACCCAAATCTGAGGAATCTCCTATCAAGAAAAACTATATCTGTTGCACCATGGATTTGTTTGTGGAACCAATGAGTGTACGGAGTTGTTAATGGAAGAGTACGTTCCTTGTTAGTGTCGATGTTACTCTCGATGTACATAGGTAAAATGCCTGCGATCAATGGATGATAGCTCCAGCTTTTACTAACAATTTTTTAAAGATGATCCAAAGTACGACATTAAGGCAAACCGTCTGACGATAGAACATATATTGGAACTGAGTTTGTTAATCAAAAAACACTTGCATGAAATATTATGAGAAGGGTGGCATCGCTCATGACAACATCGGTTGTCTCTGCTCTCCACACGCAAACGGGTTGTTGTTGGAAAGATCAATATTCGTACGCTATTGGAAGCAGCCACGCTCTATGTTAGTTTATGCATAAAGCTTCTTTATTTCTATGGGCGAAGCGGTTGATACAGCCTGTTATACCCAAAATGTTCCATGATATGCTTCAACATGGTAATTAACACCATACGAGCCTTTGCATAACAACCTCCCAACCTATCGTTATCTTCCATGTGTTTGGTGCACTTGTTACCCAACAAAATGATAGCGCAGAACTTGGGCAAGTTACAACGAAGGCCGATTTAGGTTTTTTCATTGGCTATGCTACCAGAAGGAAAGCATTTCCGATTTACCAATAGGACGTACCTGAAGAGATAATTGATACCATTTCTCGTTTGGACCTTTGTGAGCCTTGACGTAATGGCTTCTGAACTCAACAGTTAAGACCTACACTTCATGAAATGACTCCATGCCAACCAATCAGTTCAAGGAATCGTGTGCCAAACCTCATCCTTCAAACACCGTTTGTACCACCTTCGCGAATTGATGGGATATAATGTTTCAACTGTTGTTCGAATGATTTCTCAAAATCCTTCTCCCTGTGTTGATCATACAGCTCCTGAAGTTGTTGCTCTAATTAATGTAGTACACTTGCTACTGTTCTTTGCTGGCAATAAACTGGTTCACCTTGTAAACTATCAGTTGACCAAGATTAGTGCTCAATCTCACGTATTTATCAAACCAACACCCGAAACCAAACCTCCCGTCATTCCAAACGATGTTGAAGAAGACAACCATGATATTAAAGTTGCGCATATGGGTAATGATCTGTACTTCGGTGTTCCATTCCAGAAGTCTCTTATGATCAACCTTCATCATCGATTTCTTATTCATTTTTTGTGCCACCTGTGCTGTTCACAAATTTCTAAACAAAATAGCAAATGGTTACTAACGGATCATACACTGAAAAAATAATTGGTGAACTCGGTAAGTCCAGTTTCCAACTGGCTGCAATTAAATAAGCAAGCCTCTTTTCTTTTACATATGTGCTTTCTCATGCTGTCGAACCCATGACGTATATAAACAGATCTTTGATAAAGCCTGTGGGTTGAAGCTAATGCAAGATGAACTTAATGGAGTTTTGAACAAATTGAATATGGGAGCTTGTACCCTGACTAGACAAAGTTATGGTGATTACTTTGAAGTGGATCTACAAAGTGAAACTAGACGAACTAGGAGGAATTTTGAAGAACAAAGCTCGATTAGTAGCCCGTGGTTACCGTCAACGGAGGAGGGGAGTCGATTTTGTAGAGACTTGCTCCGGCTTGCAGTTAGAGGCTATAAGGATTTTTCTCGCGTTTGCTACTCATATATGAAACATGGTAGATGTACCAAAAATGGATGTTGGAAGAATGAGTTTTATTTGAATGGTAATCTGAAACGGGAAGAGGTTTATGTTAGCTGTCGGATTGGGTTCGTGGATAAAGTTAACCCAAATAAGATGTATAAGCTAAAGAAAGTCCACTTATGGGTTGAAAACAAGCTCCCACGCGCAGTGGTATGTATGATGTTCTTCGTTCTTGATATCCACAAGATTCTCCAAAGCCTCAGTGGATCCTACATTCGTTTCATCCGCAGAAACGGCATGGAATTTTACCTTCTGGTAAAAATTTATGTCGTTGATATTATCTTTGTTGCATCCTACTCCTGAACTTTGTAATCTATTTTTCTAAATCATGGTTTAAAATTTTATAGATGTCCAGGATGGGGAAAAATCCATTTTTTCTTTGGGATTACATACCTTCTCTAAAGTACCAATAGGCCTTTTTATTCTACTCCAGTTCAAATTTGCCTTTGAATCTTAAAGAAATACGGTTTTATACTCTTGTGTCCTAGTGGATACCTCTAGGTGTGAAATCCAAACTGGATGAGGATAAAGAGGGAAAGCCTCATTGTTCGTCCCATCTATCAATGGTATCGATGGAACCTCCTTTATCTTAGAGCCCGTAGACTGACTACAATTCGCTATATGAATGTGTGCCCTTGGTATCAGGCTCGGCCTATCGAAAAGCACTTAAATGCGGTAAAAAGGATCTTTCGGTATCTAAAAGGAACCGCACATTGGGGTCTATGGTATTTGAAGGATTCTTCGATTGCTCTAACAGCATTTAGCGGGATGCGGGATATATGCTGGTTTTTAAAGATACAGCCGTTAGCAATTCTCTGGTTAGTATGCAACTTTTGGGTGATATCGGCTTGTTAGCTGGTCGTCTAAAAAGCAGGAAAAGCTGCTGATTGCGATATCAGGTACGGAAAGCTGAATAGATTGCTTTGTCCTGGCCTATTTTGCTCATATCCTTGGATGAGATCACAGCTTACCGACTATGGCTTTGGTTTCATAATAATTCCAATGTACTGTGATACAAAAGCGATATTTGCCTTTTGCTCTTGCAAACAAAGTTTCAACATTCTAGATCCAAGCATATAGACATCAGATTTCACTTTATCAAGGAGCATATTGAGAATGGGCTGATCGAACTTTACTTTGTCAATACGAAATATCAACTGACAGACATCTTCACTAAAGCTCTTGGCTGAAATAGAATTGAATTTCTGATCAACAAGCTAGGAATGCAAAGTTTTACGCGGAGACTTCTAAATAATTGGCAGACTGATGTGCATGGAATAGTAGTGGTACCTTAATATTACTCATACTCCTGCCCCCTCCCCCATGTAGCATATGTACTATATTTTTAAAACCATAAAACACCTAAAAAGATTTTTTCATTTTTCAAAAATTTTTTCTATTATAACAAATACAAAAATAAAAAATTTAAAAAACCAAACGAAAAAATTAAAAAATGGAGAAAATTTTAAAAGAGGTAATTATTGGCATGTCTTCTGAAATTCGATATTCCATTTACCGGTCTAAGAAATGTCATTAAATAATGTTACAGAAGCCCTGTAATGATCGTTCGAGCAGAAGTTCAAATATTTTCCAAAAACATGCAATGGCTTGCTCTTTTTTTCTGATAGCAACCCGGGTCTTCATCTTAAAGCAAGTATTTCAAAAGAAAACTTGACTCTCAACGGGAATTTATTCTCGGCCATGGTATACTTTAGGACCATGCAAAGGGTTGTGATTAACTTTACATCACAAATCCCGTGCTTTCTTTTGTTTCCATTAGTGTACGTGTCAGGTGCGCTTTTGGGTCAGAAATAAGAGAAATCTTTTTTTTTGGTATAGAAAGTTATCTTCACAATGAATCATTGTTTTCAGTAATCACAAAAAAGGATTTTTTCAAAGAAAAAATTAGACCACATCAAAACAATGACGCCAAAGCTCTTTAATAGAAAAACGGGTTCATTATTGTGGGGGAGCAATCGCATAAAATAATCTTTTAAAAACGGTCTTTCTAAATAAAGTCACGAAATTAACGGATTAAAGCTTTTAATAATGGACGGATCATACATTTTAAGGGGAGTCTATATGGATTTTAAAATAATACAAAGCTTTAGATTGTCATGTGTTTAAAACTTATGGACTTTTTTGCAATTGAGATTAGTGGAATTAAGGCTTTAAAATAACAGACAATCAATATTGCCAACACCTCATAGTTTGTAAAATACTTAGGAATGCTTGGAAATAATTTCATATTTTTAAATGCCTTGAAGTTGATTCTCACGGAATAGATTTAAGCTTATTAATTCTTCGAACACGATCTCAAGTATTTGTGCGTACAAGGTTTTGCTGATTCCGAGGTATCGAAACCAGCAAGGGGAGAAGGAATGCACATTGCTCGCTACACAAGTACATGTTGGTAGAGGTCCATAGCTCCTCTTTGGATTTTAGCCATTATGGGAGACCAAATGTCATAACGCAGAGAAATTCAATGTTTAACTTGTTTCTTTCGGCAGATGCATTATTTCAACATACATACATAGGGGCTAGAGATATCTTGTGATTTCAAGTTTGCTATCATTTTACGGCATATAGGGTAAAGTGTTGTAAGAAGATTTATTCTATGCGTTGAGAAGATTCGGTTATGATTAAATAAGGTCTTCCTCAAACGTAATCACTAAGCTTTTATTAAAAGGGTGATTTGTTTAATGAATGCGGTACTCATAGGTATGCATAATTCCTTTAAATAATCAGTATTCTAGCAGGGAAGAAATGTCTACATTTGGGACTTATTTGACTTAGGTGGTTTCATTTCAACTACTTAGACGGGAATAATTGTGACTCCGGGACTTGGTGCTACAATATATATCATCACTATAATGTAAGGAGAAATCAGACATTCCAGGTCTTAATTCGACTTTGGTGTTGCGTTTTGAGTTATGTGTGTACTTCGGAATATCCTAGGTTTTATACATTATGATACTTGTGCGCGCTTGCAAGAAAGTTCTGAATAACTACTCAAGAAAGGATGCACACCCCTGGTTTCAGGGGGAAAGCTAAGTACATAAAAAAACCATCAACAAGACATGACCAACCCACACAAGCTTCAAGTGACATTGTTTGAATCATGTTTCATACTCAAAGTTGAAGCAATGACTTTCGTAACTTGGAAAGATGTTGATGCTATACTGACAGAGTGCTTGGGAAGAGAAAGGATTAATTTGACAATTCTTGAAAGATAGAAGGTTAATAAGGAGCTAGAAAAGTTCGTTAGGTGGGAAGTTTGTTACGAGGAGACCTATGGTGCGACAAAAGATACCATATGATTTCTATCATCTGATGTTCTCATCTTTATAAGGTCAAATCCTCGAGTACATAATAAAATGATGAATATGTATAGATGTAGTTGTTGATTTGGTGATAATAAAGGATTCTTCACGTGCTCGAGTATATGTTTCAAGCGAATTTTTTAGTAAATTCAAAAATCTTTTAAATTATTATACTCTGAATGTTTTTATACCCTCATAATTGAGGGGGTGCATAAGATTGTTCTTTAATAGGGGGGGATTTCCATAACATTTCTAGTCCTTGAACGTTTATCTATTGATATCCAAATATAAGGGATTACATTTTGGTAAGGAGAGGAATGTGATTAAACTGATTAAATTGTATGGATTGTGATTCATATAAAATGGGAACTCAAGGTACTCTACACTTAACATTTACTACGAGTTTCGATGCACATGTTAAGGGGGCAGCTTGTAGTGATGATGAAAAACTCTCAAATGTAAATCTTTTGATAATTTATATCAACACTTTGATCTGGAATTTTCAATGTTTTTGGTATGGATTATGATGGAATACCCAAACAGAACCGACCATGTACTTAAATGGCTGATGTTATGAGAGCGGTTAGGCTTAGGTATTCAAATACATGATCATAGCCAGAACCGAAGGGATATCCACTTAGTTAGTGTAGAAGTCCTTAGGTATGATCAAGGAGTATAAGTTAGGAGAAAAGGGGAATAATTGCGACTGCAGATGGAGTAACACTGGTACACAACCCAACAAGGTATTAGTTATGTTGTCTCGGTTAAGCATTGAAGGGGTTGAAGAATGGATAAAGAAATGTTATTGGATTAAAGGGTGTAAAGAATGCAAGCCCTCAATTCACTTAGGCAGAAAAGTGGGTCAATACATAATCAGTAGGAAACACTAAGGTGTTGTCTCAATGAAGACTGGCGGACACAGTGACGCTATGCACAACCCTCCTAGCCACTCAAGGTCTCTTAAAAGACTCTTATTTCATTTCTCACAGAGATTACAGATTATCTATCGAATTTCTAACTATAGTTTGGTTGATATGAAAAGGTGGCTGTCTGCTCACGCTTTAGATCACTCTATAAATCAAAGTTTGCACTATTGGTCTTGAGCCCAAAATTAGAGATCTTTCTTTTAAATTCATTAGGAAAATTGTCAAATTCTGCTTGCTAAGCCACACAATGTGAAATTACAAGAATTTTTTAGAGTCCTACGCATTATCCTTGTGATTTTGCTCGGATCATCAGAGTGATTCATTCCATGATATGGAAATCCTGCATTGAGCACATCTAACAAGATCATGGTTAGGTAAACTTGTGCGATTCTTTATGAATCAAGCTTGTGACAACTGGAAAGAAATGATGGTGCGATTCTATAAGAATCAACTTGTTTCGCGGAATGGAATCAACGATTGTTAATGAATTTTTAACTATACTTAACACTCTCGGTGATGTCACAAAAACACTTTTGCAAGTGATACACTAATTGATTTTCAAATCAATTTTCTATTTTCAATCGGTAAGATAGTAACTCACATGTTCACTCTTATCGTGTTGTCTTCTTTGAGACGTTCACGAAATGAGGAACATGCTGAGTTTGATGTATCTAATGCAAAATTTGTGTTAGAAAGATTCTATTACTTTTGAGGAAATCTGTCAGGAGATTCTTTTTTTAAATTGAATCTACACTGATCACAGGTCGATCCTCACGGATTCGAAGGTTACTCCAACCAAACATGGGCGAATGACAAAGCCATATTCCTCCCCCCCTTTATTGCTAACTATTTTATTGCAGGAAACTTAAAGATGGTGGTAGAAGGTACTGTTTCCACTAACTCCAAGATCCATAGCCATTTGCTCATACCCGACCGACAATTACATAAAAAGACATATGAAACTAAGTACATGTTTCAAGATCTTCTGCTACTCTTAATACCGTAATGTCTTTCTTGAATTGATGAAGTATTAATTGTCAAATAATTTCAAAGAAGTTTTCATCACTATGTATAGCAACATCTTTTCGAAGTGACGATTGTGTTCAAAGTTAAAGAATTTCCAAGAAAGATGCTTCATTTAAGGCTTTCCTGTCAAAAATCAAAGAATGGTATATGAGACATGTCTGTCCAGATGTCACCAAGATTTAAGATGTCAAAGTCACAAGATGCATAAACGATGATTATGCTTGGTTGATGATTCTCTCAGTGCTCAAGTTCAACATCTCCATTTACAGTAAAGGATAGAAGGTACTATCTCGTGCCGAAAGTCTAAAGTTTACTACAACATATTTACAAGAGAAAGTCAAGTTTACGAAGCTGAAACTTAGAGTATAGCATAGTATGCTAGGTTTAAAAATTTTGTAAATTGAGTGACTCCCTTAGGGGGATATTGTTAGAACAAGAAAAATATTCGGTACTTCAAGTTGTAATAGTCTTTAGCCCCTTAGTTGTTATATGATTAGTTCTAGTAAGCTAGTCTGGCCCCAAACGACAAAACACCGAAGGCCACATAGAAAGCCCGTTAAGGCCATGGTCGGCCATGTATGTAGTTTATATACCCTCTCCATACCTTGGAGAGGGTGGTTGGTTGTTTCACTTCTCATTTCACACACATAATATTATTATCATCTTTCTCTCTCTAGAAACTTTCCAACCCACTTCTAGCTCCTGGTTCTTACATAATATCAAAGTAGGTTTTACATTCCAAACTTTTTGAAAAGGATTCCAAACCTGGGTTGCTTGTCATAAGGTGAAAGCAACACCAATGCTCTTTAAGTCCACTAAATAGAGAATCATTAGTTTCCTTTATATTTGTTGCATATGGACTTGTTTGGTCCCAACATTTGTAAAAATCCTTAAGAAGAAAATGTATTGCCTAGTTATCTAAGATGTTTCCAGTAGTTTTCATGGGTTTTCTTTCTAGCTACTAAGGATGAGGACAAGTGCATTCTTAGGTCCTTTATAACTGGGATACAAAAATCTAGTAAGATCACAAGGTTAAGGTGATTAGTTGTGATAATGGGAGCTGTGTACAAAAACAGAGAGATGAATCAGTTTGTACGATGAAGGGTATTTTGAGACATTTTAGTATATGCTAGAGACACTCCTCAACAAAAATGGTGTTACTAAGTGGAAGGAATAGGGCACTCAATTCATGGCTAGCTAGGACTATGCTTGCTGATTCTAAATTGCCAATACTCTTTTTGTGGCAAAAATGCAGTTAATAGGCTTGCTTGTGCAAAATAGAGTGTTAGTAATATCAGACCCAATGTGAACTTTTTCATGGTAGAACACCAACTGTAAGTTTTATGAGACCATTTGGGTGTCCTGTTACTATTCTTTTATTCCCATATGAATCACTTTGGACAAATTTAATGGTAGGCTGATGAAGGTTTCTTTGTTGGATACTTTTGAATTGTAAAGCCTTTAGAGTATTCCATTATTAGAACAAGGATAGTGGAAAGGAAAACTTGCATTTAGGTTTAGTGAGAGTACACCTAATGTTGTAGGTAGTGGACCAGATTGGCTATTTGATATTGATGCACTAACAAGAATAATGAATTATGAGCCAATTGTTGCAGGTACACATTCTAATGGTTTCACAGGTACAAAAGTAAGTGATAATGCAGGTCAAGCTAGAAAGGAGACAAAACCTGTCAAAGATTACATTTTGCTATCATTATGGACTACTGATCTACCATATTCCCAAGATCCAAAAAGTTATTATGATGATAGATCCAAACCTTCAAGTGATGATGGAAAGAAGGTTGATGAAGATCTAAGACAAGATAGTGAATGTAAAGATCAAGAGAAGGAAGATAATATTAACAGCACTAACAATGTTAATACTGCTGGTAATGTTAATACTGTTAGTTCAACTATTAATGTTGCTGGTACAAAAAAGGTTAATACTGTTGGTGGAAAAATAAGCATTGAACTTCTATTTGATCCAAATATGCTTGCTTTGTAAGATTATAGCATATTTGACTTTTCAAGAGATGATGAAGATGATGGTGCAGTGGCTGACATGAACAATTTGGATACAACAATCCAAGTCAGTCCCTATTCCAACTACATGATTATAATGATCTCTCTTGATCAAGTGATTAGGAGATTTGCAATCAGCTACACAACAAGAAGATGTCCAAAGAATTTAGAGGAAAATGTGGTTTGTTATACTTTAAACAAAGAACAAACCATTAAAGACCTTCAAAACTGTTTGTTTGCTTGTTTTTTTATACAGAAGAACCCATATTGCGTCATTTCATGCATTGAAGGATCCAAGCTGGATAGAGGCTGTGCAGGAAAAGCTTCTACAATTCAAGTTACAAGAAGTTTGGACTTTAGTGGATTTACCATATGGAAAAAAGGGCTATAGGCTCTAAATGGGTTTTCAGGAATAAAAAGGATGAAAGGGGAATTGTGATAAGAAATAAAGCAAGATTGGTTGCTCAAGGATACACACAAGAAGAAGGGATTAACTATGATGAAGTCTTTGCCCCTGTTGCAAGAATTAAAGCAATTAGGCTATTTTTAGCTTATGCTTCATTTAAAGATTTTGTGGTGTATCAAATGGATGTAAAAAGTGCTTTTCTCTATGGGAAGATTGAAGAAGAGGTGTATGTATGTCAACCACCAGGATTTGAAGATCCAGACTTTCCTGATAGAGTATACAAGGTTGAAAAAGCACTGTATGGACTACATCAAGCTCCTAGAGCTTGGTATGAAACCTTGTCAACATATCTATTGGACAATAGGTTTCAAAGAGGGAAAATTGACAAGACCTTATTCATCAAAAGGTACAAAGGTGATATTTTGCTGGTCCAAGTTTATGTAGATGATATCATCTTTGGTTCAACAAAGAAGGAGCTATGCATTGCATTTGAGAAGTTGATGCATGAGAAATTTTAGATGAGTTCTATGGGAGAACTTACATTCTTCTTGGGATTACAAGTAAAGCAGAAGAAGGATGGCATATTTATTAGTCAAGATAAATATGTTGCTGAAATTTTAAAGAAATTTGGGTTTACAGAAGTCAAGACTGCAAGCACACCAATGGAAACTCAAAAGCCTCTGCTCAAGGATGAAGATGGTGAAGAAGTGGATGTTTATATGTATAGGTCAATGATTGGTTCATTGATGTATCTTACATCTTCAAGACCTGACATCATGTTTGCAGTGTGTGCCTGTGCTAGATACCAAGTCAATCCAAAGGTTTCACATCTTCATGTTGTGAAAAGGATTTTTAGGTACTTAAAAGGTCAACCAAAATTGAGCCTTTGGTATCCAAAAGATTCTCCTTTTGATTTGGTAGCATACACTGATAGTGATTATGCTGGAGCAAGCTTGGATAGGAAGTCTACAACAGGAGGTTGTTAATTCCTTGGATGTAGATTAATATCATGGCAGTGCAAGAAACAAACAGTGGTTGCAAATTCCACAACAGAAGCTGAGTATGTGGCTGCTTCAAGTTGCTGTAGACAAGTGCTTTGGATTCAGAATCAACTACTTGATTATGGGTACAATTTTATGCATACCAAGATCTTTATTGACAATAACAGTACTATTTGCATAATTAAAAATCATGTTTTTCATTTAAAAACAAAGCATATAGAGATTAGACATCATTTTATTAGGGATTGCAATGAAAAGAAGTTGATTCAAATGGTCAAAATCCATACTGACAAGAATGTTGCAGATTTACTTACAAAAGCTTTTGATGTAAGTAGGTTTCAATATTTGATTGCTAGTATTGGAATGCCTAAAATCTCCTAAAATCTTTGGATCTGCCTTTATTTTTGTTGATTTTTGTATGAATTATATGTTATTCATGTCATTAAAAGTTTCTGCGGCTAAAGTATAATTAGTGTTGCCGGTTATACTTAATACTGCTATTAATACTGTTAGTTATACTTAATACTGTTAGGTATAATTAATACTGTGATAATAGTAAAAATAGCTATGGCTTGTGTTTTCTTGGTTTTTGGACTAACATTTTGCAGAAAAAGCAAAGAAAATGTTAGATTGATAATGAAAAGCGTGGTTAGTAGAGAAACTAGACATAGATTTTTTTTGGTGAGTAAAAAATTGAGAGAAAAAGTGAGCATAAAAACAGAAAGAGACTGCGTGATATTAAATACAGACAAAGGGACAAGTAAGAAAAAACAATCGAAAAGAGAAAATAAAGCATAAACCAGAACGAGAAGCGTTGATATAAAAACAATAGAGTGTACACTAAAAAAAGAATTAAGGAAAAAGTGATTAAAATAGAAAGAAGAGGAAAACATTTATTTTTTATGTTATGCCATTAGAATGGAATTAAGTTAATGCTGGTGACTCAAAGTTAATGCTGCCAGGCATAACTTACTACTGCTGGTTGTAAGTTAAAGTGCTAGGTATAACTTTACTGCGAGTTATTACTGCTCAAGGTTACTTACTACTAATACTGTGGAAGTTAATGTTGTTAAGCATAAATGTACTACTGCTGAGGTGATGGTTTGAATGCTGTTGAGGTAGTCTCATAAAAAACTTTATTAAGGGTTTCATCACTCTTTGATCGATTTACATACCTATTCGTATACTCGCTATTCACAAACCCTAACTCCAATTTCATCAATCATCAGCAAAACCCAACACAATGCCACCCTCAAAGTTGCTGAGACTCATAACATGGTCGTATTTTTTGGCGAAAAACCCGCTAAAAATGAAGGGTTTAAGCAGATTGTAGATTTTCTTAATGCACACACTATAAAGTATGCACTAACGATCAATCCTACAATATTAATATCGTGCATTAAACCATGTCAGGGCTACGGACAAGGCGAAAACTGTCAAGGGGAAGTACATTTACAAGTCCTATGGATGGATGAAGATCAATCTTTACTGAGTCGATTGTAAGAAGATTTTTCAGCTAAGAAGAATGTTGAAGGTGTTGATTGTCTACCCTAATCTATATATTTAAACAACTACATTGAGGGGAGTATGAGAAAATTTCACAAAAGCTTACTTTTTATAAGGCATTCTTTTCCCCACAATGGAAATTCCTTATTCAACATGCTGCAATGCCCTAAGTTTGCTAAGACTACTTACGCCCCCCTTCCCGCTGGAATGAGTTTAGTAGCACTATGGCTTCTGCAATTATGTTTAGCTATAAACCAGAAGTTCAACTTTTCAAAATACATTTTGAAAGTAAATGTGAAGAAATTGGATTATGCAGGTAAATTCAGATGTACCAAGTTTGTACAAGTGGTTGTGAAGCAACAACTTGATTCGGGATGCCTACTCACAATAGAATTTTACATTGCACCTCTCTCACAACTAAAAGATAGTTTAGGAATATGAGAAAGGTAGGGAAAAGTTTTTCTAGAAGGGAACACCATTATTTCAAACGATGGTGACAGAAAGATTAGCAGAAATGGGTTGAAGGTTCAGCAATACCCCTGATCCCAATCACACACTCCACCATTATTCAACTCAACATCTCAACCCCAAAAGCTCAAAAACCAGATCAAAGGAGAAAGGACACTGAGTAACCTCAGGCTAGTGGTCCTACAACTAATGAGCAGATAAGGCTGGCGATATGAGTAATGGATATGTTTGGTGAGGGCTTCCACTACTACTATAGCTTAGATGCAGAGTAGGAATAGGGTAACATCATAAGACCCCATCTAGGCAACACTTAATGAACCAATTTCCCTAAGAACTAGTTTTAGGTAGGCGTCCCAGGTGCTAAGTAACATGGGAACTATTGCGCATACTAGGTTGAGAATTATCTCAAACATCTAATGATCCCTGCTCGCAAAGGTAACAACACTTTGACTGGTGAGGCTAGTCTAAACTTAACGAATTAATGGAACTATGTATAAAGATTTACAACAAAGGGTTCTTGATTGGAGACCCACAAAGACCACTCAAGCTAACTGGACATTTGCATGTTTGAAAAGGAAGAGTCAGAGAAGCTAAAAAGGAAAGGAATAAGTCAAGAACTCATTAGACTTAAAAGATTATACAGATTGGTTCATCAAGAAAGGTAAGAATCCTAATGAAAGAATAAAGGTTTTGGTGTAAAGGATGCATCCAAACAGGGAGGATGAGCTGATATTGATGCTATAAAGACATTTTACTTGTTTTCAATTTTAACCGATGAAGATATGTTTTGGTGTTTAATGACTTAGATGATGATGAAGTATTGTTTAAAAGTGTAGAATTGCGTTAACACTTCTCAGGAAACGAGAAGTGTGGTTGAAGAAGTTACTGTTGTTACAATTCCAGTTAGTACTGCTACAACTACAACTACAACAACTGCAATAACTGATGTTGAAATAACTTTGGCACAACACTAACAGAGTGAGAGTGCAAAACCCAAGGCTGAAAGGTTGTGATAACAAAACCAGAGCTAGTACAACACACCAACACTTACAACACCTGCTGCTTATAACAATTACAACTTCAGCTACAAGACCCAGAGCAAAAGGGCTTGTTATTCATAAACAAGAGCAAGCACCTACACCAACCTTTCTCACAACAACCACACAATCAAGGTTCAGGACATGGGTAAAGAAAAATGGTTGAACAGAATCTGTGAAGAAAAATGTCTAAGAAAATAAATACTCAGGCTGATGAAGAATTCCCTTCAAGCTACAAGCCGAAGAAGAAGAATAAGAAAGGCTTGCCAAGAAAAAGCTTCAAACAGGTAAGAAGCGACATAGCTTGGGATGATTTCAGATAAATTGATTCTGATTATCATTGGCTCAAAGACTGCAACTCAAGAGCAAGATGAATATGACTGATGAAAAAAAGCAGAGATTGTTTGTACAATTCTTAGAGCAAAGAAGAAAACATTTTACAGCTAGAAACAAAAGAAAAAGGATCAGCGACCAATAAAGAGCATAACCAATGGAGTATCATGTGTACTTATCTGATAAACATGAATGGATGTGAGCCCAAAAAGTTTAAAGAAACAAGTCCTTTGCCAATATTCAAGAATTATTTGACAAAGCAATGAAAAGGGTAAATACCTTTGTTGACTATAAAACTAAGTTGATAAAAGAGAGTTCTAAGAAGGAAGAAGCAGAGATAGCACATGAGAGTAGTTTAAAGAGAGCAGGAGAAAAGCTGGAACAAGAAAGTTCTAAAAAGCAAAAGTTGGAAGAAGACAAAGAGTCTGAAGAGCTTAATCAATGTTTCGAAATAATTCCAGATGATGGAGATGATGTAACTATTGATGCTACACCTTATCTACTAAATCTTCAACCATTGTTGACTACAAGATCTACAAAGAAGGAAAGAAAAACTATTTTCAAATTATAAAAGCAGATGGTAATTCGCAGATGTATTTAAATTTTTGAAAGATGCTTAAAAACTTTGACAGAGAAGACTTGGAAGTTCTTTGGAGTATAGTCAAAGCAAGATTTAAGAAGACAGAGCTAGTGAATTACATGGATAATTTCTTACTTCTTAATTTAAAGACCATATTTGAACGTCATGTTGAAGATAATGCATGGAAGAATCAACAAGGATTAGTTAAAGTGCTGAACTGGAATCTTTATGATTCTTGTGGAGTTCATTGTGTAACAATGCAGAACATGCTATTTTATCTATTGGTTGAGAAGATGTATCCACTTACAAATCACACACTAGATCAGATGTTTAATGATGTGAAGCTTCAAGTTGATTATGAGTGTGAAATTGCATTTGAGCTTCTTAGATTGGTCAAGAAACTGATTAAGGAAGGCTATGTACCTAAATGAAGTATTTGGAAGCATCCTCCTGGGAATTGATGAAGCTTTGAATGAAACTTGATGATCTTGCAGATAAATATCAAGTTTAGGGAGATTGAATGGGATAAAGTCTGTTTGAATTTACGCTGCAAGGTTTGTGTACTAGCGCTGCTAAGTCTAAAGTTAGTGCTATTCATTAACTTGTACTGAAAAATAGCTAAGTATTAGTCCTACATATAAAGTTCTAGTACTGGTCTCTTATGAAGGATGAAGATAATATTCTAGATTTACTACTGCCTTTAACAATAGTTAATGAAGTTGGTGTATAATTTCTACTGCTGGTGCTACGTTGAATATTGCTCAGTACAAAAGTTACAACTGCTCATGAATTAAAACTACTCAAAAGTTTTCTAACGGTCAGAAGAGAATGGATAAAGATTGAAGAAAGGATAAGATTGATTGAGATCAAGATTACTTTACGGATAAGTATTAGTTATTTATAAGAAATAGATCATAGAGAATATTCCTATTTTAGGAAATATCGAAATCGATAGACTCCTTGGTGTATAAAAGGAGGTCCGAGGCTTAGAAGTTTGTTAGGATCACATAAATGGACCCGAACAAAGAAGCTTCGGTCACTCGAAGATACAAGACAAAAGTCTACTCTAGTTGGTTAATTAATTAATTTTATTAATGTAATTGGGCTAACAAAGAAAAAGCCAGAAAAAGCACAACAAAAGCTTGAATGGCAGAACCTTGTTAGTATCAAAGACACCTAGTTTAGTCAAAATTAGATAGACAAATAAACATTATATTAGTCAATATTATGTTAGGGTTTCTAGCACCAAAAAGGTTTTTTCTTCAATCATCAATAAAGTCTTTATTTTCCTCATCTTGATCCGGCACATCATGTTAAGTTGTATGGATGATCATGGGAACCTACAATTGGTATCAAGAGCCTTCAAGATTGATGATTTGATTTGGTTTGTGTTTCTATTTTTTATTCGGAAATAAAAAATAAAGAGGGATCCGAATTTGTTTGTGTGTTTGCTTTCATTCTTGATTCATAGATGGTTTATGTTTAGATCTATATATCATAATAACCATCTCGTAGCAATCAAGGAGTCTGCTAATTTAGCCTAAGTGGTACGTTCTTTTAATCTTGTGTTTTTGAAAAAAATTAAATCGCAACGAGCCTTAATACAGCTATCTGATTTCGGACTTAATTTTATTTGATCTCATCGAAAGTTTTATTAAGAAAAATTTTGGCTTATTTTAATGTTAAAAAAAAGTTTTAGCATATTTAAATAAAAAACAAATAAGAGATCTATAAATTTTGGGAAGTAAATACATAATTGTTCTAAAATCAAGGATAACGCCTAGTGGAGGTTAACTTTGGGAAGTAAATAATTTGTTCCCTAAAGACAAGGGATATAATCCTAGTGTAGTTAATTTTGGGAATAATTAATTATAATCCTAGTGGAGGTTAATTTTGGGAAGTAAATAATTGGTTCCTAAAGTCAAGGGATATAATCTTTTAAATTTGGAAATTATATTCTTGTTCTTTTCTTTCCTCCTACACAAGATCAATTCATTATTGTTTTACGGTTTCTTCTTGATTTTGTAAAATCCCGCGAAAGATACGATTCTTTTCTCGGTTTTAATCAAAGATTTGTAAAATCCCGTGAACAGTAATTGACTTCAACCAAACACAAATCAAACAAAAACAACACCAAACACAAATAAAACAAATCAACAATCACTCAACGATCAGATCATTCAGTTCTTAGAATTCAAAAACCAAAGATGACTGATAAGGATTCAAGTGCTGCAGGTTCAAAACCTATGACTCCTTTTGTTCACACTCGTCCAGCAAACAATGAGGTACACAAAAAGGTTTGGAAAATTAAAGAGTACCTTACTGCGTTTGAGCCAATCATACAAAATGGAAGAGCACAACCATGTTGGTCGGAGTATAGACGCAGTTTTGTTAACGAGATTATACCATTTTATGAAAACATCAAAAACCTTTCTCAAAACCTAGATACTGACATCTATACAGAAGTAAAGGAGTTTGAGCGTAGTCTTGATAAAATGGAAAGTGACTATGACAAGTGTCTTGCGGATAACAAGCGCCTTGGTGACAAAAATAAGCATCTTCTTGCAAAGACAAGGCATCTACAAAGAGTGATGACGAATCTTTGGAATGACAATGAGCGCTTCATTGCTGATAATATAGCAAAAGACATCTGCTCTTTTGTGCTTTCTTCTGAAAAGCAAGTGTCTCCGAGATCGAATTGCAGTTGTAAAGAACTTCAATCAAATTACGATAAGGGACACTCCAGAGTCGTTGCACTTGAAGCTGAGGTTTTAGAGAAACAACAAATGCTTGCCAAATCTGAACACCAATCCTCTCTTATACAAAAGCAGTTTGTTGATCTACAACTCAAATTTCAAAACTACAAAGAACGTCTTCAAAATGAGAAGGTTTGTGTGCCGCCGAATGCAACTGCATCAAATGCTATTGTTGAAATTAACCAGTTAAAATACCAGCTTCAAAGGAAGGATGACACCATCAGGAATCTGGAAACTCAGATCAACATCATGAGAATGTTGAATGTAGGCCCCACCACAGGTAGCCTTGATCAGCAGGCCTTAGAAACTGAAGTCACTCAGTTGAAAGACGCCCTCACTTCCCTTCGGATCCAAAATGATGGGTACAAGATAGAGAACGCCAATGTGAATCGACGGTATCTAGAACTGTCGACTGCTAGTACCCACTCAAGAACTACACTCACAGGGAAGATGGCTATCTTAAATGCTGAAATTGCCAAACTGAAAGCTGAAGCTGTTGGCAAAAAGAATAGTGGACCTACAGAGCTAGTGAAACCCAAAGTACTTGCTTCAATGATGTACACCAAGAGTTCTAAGTACATTGTTCCACCAAAAAGAGCCAATTGGGTTCAACCGACCCCGTTGCCTAAAAAGAAGCAGGTGACTTTTCAGGATCCGCACAGATCTTCACCAAGACCCGCACAAAAACCACAAGTGCAACAGCATAAGAAACCTACAGTTCCTGTGAACGTATTTCAAAAACCAAAACCTGCCACTGTCGCTCGCAAACCAAACCCTAAGAACAACTTTCGGAACCATAGTCGTTTACCGACTAAGAGTGTGAAAGCGAGGAGGGCAGCTGATTACTACAGGAATTTGTATGTTGATATTGGTCAGTTTGTGGTTCATTCTACGAAATCTGTGCATGTCAAAACTCACCAGGCCAAGTGCGCTGTGAACACCTCTAAAAATGCCTGGAAAGCTACCAAGGAAGACGTTGCGAGAATTGTACCTCAATGGAAGCCCACTGGTAAACGTTTCAATTTATGTGATATCTATGGTCCAAGAATGTCTACGGAACCCATCGTTACGCCTTCGAAATTCACACCATGCGTTAGTCCTCGTACCAACGTTACTTTGAGTATGGAACCTGTTCTCAAACCTTTGGAACTCACCCCATGCGTCAGTTCTAGTTCAAGTTCCACTGTTACTATGGTCTCTCGGTTTTTTTGACTATAGACTTGGCAATCGCAAGGCTGGTTCCAATGGGATTTTTGCCATCTTTGAATGATGAGGTATCTTGCACAGTAACATTCATTGTATAATTGTGTATATGTTAAAAAAAATTAGTGTAGTATGGCTTGCAGTTATTTCAGACTGTAACCCGGTCTTAACCCAGAGATTTAGTGTACGTTTCAGTGCATTATTTCTTTACAGACAAGAAGTTGTCTACGACCCGAACAATTTTTCTCATAAACAATATGTTTTATCAAACATGTTCGGAGTCACCATTCAGACATTGACCAAAACCTTTTCTATTATACCCGGGTCATTGTTTGAGGGGGAGAATCAGGTATACTAACAGTTGTTGTAGGTTTGTTGGACGCACTGTTGCTGATTCTAGTACTGAAAGATTAAAACAACCCACAACCTACGTCTTTAGACGGTTTGATTTATCACTCCTATCTCGGTATGTTTCAGATCTAGTTTTGATATTCACTTGATATTTGTGCTCATTTAGCTCACCTCAATGTTTGAGGGGGAGCTCAAAACATTTTAAGTCCATTATAGATCAAAACCATACAAAAGTTGCATACTTTTGATCGGGGGAGAAAATGTGACTTAAATGTAAACCGGATAACTAATGATTCGATTGATTCAAAATGCTAAGTCCTATCCTTGCATGTGCAAAACATCTTTCGAATATCGATGCACATGTATAGGGGGAGTAAAAGTGTTAATATACTCAACAATGTCAAGATACCAAAGCTTTTGTGTTATACACAAGTATCTTGATAATTCATAAAGAATCTTTTGTTTCATGATTGGGAAAGTGATCTTAAGGAATGCGAAGGAATGATATGTTGTACCACCAGGGTATTCGTAGAATACTCATATACTTGTCTTCGGACAGTATCCACTAGTGAGAATGACTCGTCTTACAAATACTTGTATGAGTTTGATGAGAGCCATGAGGCACTTCATATCTTTCGAGATATCTTTCAAAAATCATCAGAGCATTCTGATTTAAACTTTCGTTGTGTCCTAAATAAATTTCACAAGCACATCGAATGTTTTTCAAATCATGTTTTTGCCAACAGGTCTTCTACGGTACTTAATTGTATTAAGAAGTAAAACGCTGAACAAGGAATTATACGGTATAGTCAGCAGATAGTAACTGTACTGACTCACTCTTTACCATTCCATTACGGACATCTGGTTTAGAGAACAGCAAGCATACGGAAATCTGATACTTCGGTATTGGAGGACTTAAAGGCTTTGAGCTGGAAAACCTGTCAAGAAGGTTCTTTATTGAATCTATCTGATCACAGGTGCAGTATTCGTACTGTATGGTAATCGACTCACCATGTTTCTAAAACAAAGAGTTGACTACTCCAGAGCAAACGGCTACTGGTAAAGAGATATCAAATCCGTTCATAGTTGATAGTTTACTAAAAACTATAAGGTTATCATTGCACCTTGTTATTGCAACAAAGCATTGACTAGTCCATAGCAAACGGCTCATGGTAAAGACATATCAAATCCGTTGATAGCTGATAGTTTGCTAAAAACTATATTGTTCATACTCAAAGATTTGAAGACATCAAGAAAGCTAAGTACATGAAGCTTCCGCACCTCTGAAATCAAAGTTTTCTTCAAATGCTAAAGTCAAAATAATTAGAAGAAGAAAGAGTACTAAAGCTTTCATGATTACAGCAAGTATGAGCATGTCGGACCAAAGTTCAGCGAATGGCGAATTGAAGAAAAGATCACAAGTAATTCAAGAAAATATGAGATCAAGATGAAGTTATCAAATCTAGTAATTCAAGTTTCAAAGATTGAATTTCTACAGAAGCACAAATGTAAGACAAGTGATAGACCCCCCCCGCAACGACAACGAGCTAATATGCTATGAATTCAAATATGTACCCTAAGAAGACCTCACTTAGGGGGAGATTGTTAGAAACACAATTTCACAGTCTAACAAAAGAAGCTCGGTCTTGAAGAAAATTGGCGTTTCATAGTTCGTTAGTTAGTTAATTAATTGTAATGTTTTAATGATGTAAAACGGCCAAGAGTGCACAACAGCCAAGCCCACAAAGGCCTCCCTAGGCCTAGTCCTCATTAGAGTATAATACTCTAATGTTTTTCTCTTATTTTAGGTTAGAGACAATATAGCTAGTCAATTATATACTGTTAGGAGTTTCTAGCCACCAAAAAGTTTTCTTTTCAATCATCAATAAAGTCTTAATTTCTGCATCTTGATTCTTCACATCATTGTTAAGGTTTGTATGAATGATCATGGAACCTACAACTTGGACCTGAAACCTTTGTACAACCTGAACGATATGAACCTGAAAGAATGAACCATCATTGAACATTAAGTCTATCGTAGGTGTGCTCATCGTAATAAAAACAAATAGCACCAGAATTAGAACAAATTCTCATACTAAAATCATGACTTATGCACCATCGTTAAGCAAGTGAAAAGTACTTGATTCAAGACCAACCTAAATCTTTGAGTAATATCAATTTTAATCTTTGAATCGGTTTTAATCTCAAATTATAAACTGATTTAGGCATCATTAAGTGAAAAGTACTTAATTCATGACACTTGAAAAGTATACAAAACCATAGACATAGATAAAGAGATACCAAGAGGGGTGATGTGATATGCTTTTCAACAGCGAGAACAACACCTTCCTTGGTCTTCAACCCGATGGCTGTCAAACCCAGCTGTCATAATGATATCAAACATTTCATCATATTAGGAACTAGGAAAAAAGTAAAGCTTTGAGAACCTTAGCATTAAACTAATTTTAGTCTCAGTTATTTACTGCGAATATTACGGTTTTGCAAGTGAAAGTCACAAAAGTATATTCATTTTTCTTTGGGTTGGTGCGTACATTTTCTTTTTCATAGTTGTACATTAACTCTAAAAATTAACTTGCTTCACGCGAATGTAATATCAAGGTCTCATTTAAGCATTACATCAAACACCTTCTATGCATTTCATGAAACACAAATTATGAAACACATTTGGTTACAAATAACTTTTGAAAGGCAAACATCCTAAAACAAAATAAACTAACGTGAATTGAAATACATGTGTCGGTCTATACTTGAACAACCCCTAAATTCACTATTCCTTTCTAAACATGACACGTGAACTTTACAATGAATTCGATTTTCGGATAATGAAACAATGAGGTTTTAACCAAAAACCTGATGAAAAAGCAACTATATCAAGATCGAAGTATCAATAGTATACCAACAGAAGTTAACTTCATAGTTAAATGAGCTGTGATCTTTACATAATACCTAATAATTTGATCAAATAGACAGCAATCAATTAAATCTCAGTAGATGAGATTAAGTGATTAACCTATCATTCAAATCGAATTAAAACTTACAGTCACTATGAAAGATTTATCGCATGAGATCCATGAGCGGATTTGTAGAACTATAGCCGAGTTTGTTTTGTTAAGATGTGAATCAGAGAAAAAAAAGAATTAGTTTAGATTTGGAAAAAAGCACAAAAATGGTTATAAAAATACCTTAATGGCCTCTATAGCATATTTAACCTGAAACAAACGACCTTCAGGCAAGAATGTGTTGACACCCCTTTTACTCAGTCCCAGTAACATTCATTCAGAATAGCAAGCAATTAGGTCAAACATAAAACCTAATCAATGAAACAACAATCGAAACAAATATTAAAAGTGTACCTTCTAGAAACATCTTCTTGTTCTTTGATTAATAATAAATATATCTCTTTCCTGGCAATTAATTAGTATAATTAGGTTTTACAAAACTAAACTAAATAATAGATCATAGGAATCTCAAACATAAATAGTTTATTTATCCGTCTGTTTGTTTAACGAATGATATGATGTCAGTGTATATTTAATAAAAAAATGATTCATAGCTTCCTTGCTTCTTGGACGGTGAGGGGTTTAATGGTGGTAGATTTAAATGGAGGTAGTGGAGATTTGTAACTCCTTGGAGGATGATGGATTATTGAAAGGCATCCCTTATGTAATTAATTGTATCCTAAAACTGCCGTATGTATTGATGTGAGGAAAGTACAGGTGTGGGTTTAAATGAAGTATAAAACATAAAAGACTCACATTGAGAGTATAGCATAATTGGATCTTTTTAAGATAAGGATGACTAAGGAAATGAAAAGGATATTAAGAAAATTACCATAATGCCCATATAACTATAAAAGATACACATGAGACCACACAATAGTAGATAACCAGACATGAGTCAAGATCAGATGATTTGGTCTCAAATGTTATTGAATGGTGATTTGATTACAAACTGTTATCACTGAAAGGGAAAATACTAGTGCTTTCATGCTCCGTAATCAACATGTGTTTATCTTTGACTTGACGTAGCAAGCGATGTGCATACATATATTGAATCGAATTTAACATGCAAATAAAATGCACAATATACCGCAACCCATTTACGTTTTTTGACAAACACTATATTTGTCCTCAAGCACATCAAATCTTATTTGAAAACATTTATAGAAATTAAAATTACAATCAAAGCCGATGTAAAAAACCAAGGATGTTTTCAAAATGAAAAAAGCTATAAAAAAGATTAAAAAATATACACAAATATTAGAACTTAAGTTCACGTGAATTGAGATCATATAGATATGATATTAATTGTGACATGTGAGATGAGAAGTCGAGAGAGAGTCGTCTATTTGACACCGAAAGAGAAAGACGTGTATTAAACTTTTAGGGGTATATTTGTAATTTAAACTAGGCCCATTATGTTAATTGTCCACTTCCCCCTCGGCCCAATCCCCCCGCCCAATTTTTTTGGGAGGAATGTATTCTTCTCATAAAAATGGCCATGAAGTTTTTCCGTTTTCCCCCCTCCTCATCGCTTCCTCTTCAATTAAAAAAATCTTAAGAACATAAAACTTTCTTATTTCCCTTCCTAACCTTTTCCTTTCCCCCATAAATAAAACTCAAGAACAGAGCGTAAATTTTTTACTAATATTATGCAGTTTTTTTAGCCATGGAATCAAATGTATTTTAATAATATCCCACTCTATTAGTATGACCAATTTTTTTAATTGTAGGCTGGAGCTGATCACTTTAATCTAAATGGAGAATCACCATTAAAAGATTGTTAAAACAAGATAAGGCAAATAAAGATTTTGCGGTTTACATTATAATTCCAATGAGGGCTGAAGGTCTCTCCATCTCAGCCCCTGTTTCAAAATTTTGTTTTGACAGGTTGATGACATTTAACATCTTTAAACAAATCACTAAATAGGGTATTGTTTGGCGAAATGGGCTGGAGCTGGGGCTGGGGCTTGTGTTAGGGCTGGGATGAGGCTGAGGCTTATATTATAAGCCGAAATTGAATTTGTATTTTTTTTTAAACTTTTTTGGCAAATGAGATAGGGGTTGAGGCTTATTATTTCAAAATTTACTAAAAAAGAGACAAATTAAATAATTTTTTGGTATACGTTAGATATTTTTGTGGGTATATAAGTAATTTATGGTTCAAAAGCCCTGGGCTAAATTTTTTAGCCCCTATTATGAGGCTTATTTTAAAAACCTTTTCATAAGCTCGCATGACAAACGAGACTTATTTTAAAACCCCAAGCCCCGATAAGCCCCCATCCAAACACAACCATAGTTCTAAAACCTTCAACTTAACAAGACGTCATATGGTTAACAAATGTTGTTCTTTCAGGCATGCGAATGATGTATGAGATTATTGCTGAGGAGTTAAAAGGTTTTGGAACTTCTTCATGCACATTCACAGGATTACTTAAATTTCTAACACCTTGGTAAAGTTATGACTTAAAAAATTAAATATTGTTTTGCGGGCTGATAACATTAATCATCTAACCCTATCCCGACCCGATAACACTGTTGGGTTATCAGTTCGGGTCAAACAAACCGACAAGGTTTTTAACCCGATTTAACCCAACCCGATAAACTTTATCCAGTTTGGATTCCGCTCGGGTCAACCCAACCCTAGTGACACCCCTAATAAGGATGTTGATGCTGTCAATAGTATCTACCTTTGGATAAACTCATCATGCATTAGATGGTATGTATTTCATATCACAGTAAGGCTGCATGGTATGGTGGTGAGTTTACTAATAACTCACCTAGGTGAGTTCCCAACTCGCGTGTGAGTCTCATCCCGGCTAAAAACTCACCTAGGCGAGTCCCCACTAGCTAGGTGAGTTTGGCTTCATTTTGGAAGCAACTATGTGAGAAACTCATATAAGTGAGTTTGTAATATGGTGGGCCACATCTCTTTATATTTATTGTATTTAAATTAGTTGCGAGTGTGTGTCGGTATTTAGTAGGGTATATTTTATATAAAGTGAGTATTTTAATGAAATGTGAGTTTTAGTGGTAAGGTGAGTTCTTATTACGGTTGAAAGGTGAGTTGTAAGGTGAGTTTTATTTGGATAGAGAAAGCTGAGTGACTCAGGACAGTCTAAGATGACTTTGGGCTTGCCATAAACCGTCCAGCCTAAAGATAACCCCACCTAGCTATTAAAGTCATAATGTACTTATCTTCCTCTAGACAAGCTACAAATTCAAGTTACTCGTATTAATTATGAGTCTTTTTATGAAGTTTCAAAACAAAAGATTTTATGTATGGCTGATGTCACAAAGGGTAACGGGTCAAAACATTGTTGTTCGATTTTGATAAAATTTTGGTAGTTTTGGGAGTTTGCACGTTACGAATATGTTAGTTCTATGTTTATATCGTTATCGATTGTCACACATTGTTGTTCGAGATTGCTATTGGTTTGTGTACCTTTTGTGACAAACTAATTAATAATGATGGGAAGGTTAGCCTTTTGGTTTTTCATGGAAGCACTGAATTGATTAGGATGGGGATGCTTAAATATATATATATATATATATATCTAATATTCCTAACAAGATCAAAATTAAATCTGTAGGATATAAGTTTTAATTACCATTATAGTTTTTTGTATGATGGAAGGAAAAAGGGGGGCCCATATGGTTTAGTAGCTATTATCCAAATTCAATTTAACTTATTCCTACAGTGTAAGATCCTCTATAAGATCTCAAAGGTGAGTTTTAGCACTACTATGCACATTACAAGATGTTATGAACTTCATGCAGGTCGCACTCATTTTGCGTTTTTTTTTTCATTTAATAATAACCGTTGTTGTGTTTCGATGTTCGAATGAATCATTTTGTTTGATTTTCCAATGTAGGTGGAATATTGCACCATCATATTATAAAATGCTACATCGATGCAGGTCAGTTTTTTAAGCGAACCTTAAAACTCAATGAATAACAAACTTTATGGTTTTTCCCTTTAAATGTCAAAAGATCTGATTGTATTTTTTCCCATTAGTCACTGTAAGATTCTTATAAGTAGTTGCTCTTGATTTCAATCAACTACATATTATTTTATGTGTTGTACATGATTCTTCATTGTATGTAAGTAGCTTGTGAAAATTTATATAAAGATCAAGAACAATAGATTTATTGAATTCAACCAACCTCCCCACTTGTTTTATTCACAACATCAGCCTAACACTTCAACTGTGTTAACTGGTTTTGAGTTCAGTACAATTACAAAATAACAAACCCTAACAATGATTCTTACAAATCTCTACATAGATGAGAAAGAATTACAAGCAAACAGAGAAAACCACTAAAAAAAAAACCCGATTAGAAAAAGATAACAAGCAAATAGCAGCTGCTACTATTCTTTATATAGGCTAAGATATTCAATTTAGCCCTCCTCATAATAGCTACCCAAACTAGTCACACCTCAAACTTCTCAATAAGCTCAATTATAACCCTGCAGTTACAAACACAAAACATACCAACTACAAAGTTATAACAAAACTTACCTTTCTTACCCTTTAGAGTTTAACTTACTTTCACCTTCAGTCCTTTGTACAGGATTTGGATTAACATTCTCAATATTCCCCCTTAAACTAATCTTGTACAAATCTTTCAATCCCAGATTCTCACAAAACTTATTGTGATCAATCACACTCAAACCTTTTGTAAAAATATCAGTTGTATTATCAGCTGATTTGATCTTTACAGTTTTAACCATTCCACTTGCCACTTTTTCTCTTAAGAAAAATAGTTCAATCTCAAAATGCTTTGTCCTTTTATGAAAGACAACATTAGCAGCAATTTAAATAGCTGAACTATTATCATAATGTAATGGAACAGGCTGAGATGTACTGACATTTAACTCAGTCAATATTTTTAGAATCCAACATACCATCACAAAGTTTACAAGCTATACATAGCTCTATATTCTGCCTCAACAAAAGATTTAGAGAGCATAGACTGCTTCTTACTTTTCCAGGAAATAAGACTTTTACCCATAAACACTGCATACCCAGTAACAGACTTCCTTGTTACTTTGCACTTTTCCCAGTTAGAATCTACATACACCTTTAAATCTAAATCACTTCCTTTATTAAAGGAAATCCCTTTCCCTGGAGCAACTTTAAGATATCTTAAAACCCTGAATGCAAGCTTTAAATGAGACTGTAAAGGTGATGCATAAACTGACTAAGAACATGAACTGCATAGCTTATATCAGGCCTAGTATGAGTCAAATAGATCAATTTTGCAATAAGTTTTTGATAATTGTTTATCCCTGTTAAAGGATAAAAATCAGTATTAGCAACTATTCTCCTTTAGAAAGTTTTACAACACCTTTTTAGGGGACTCCATAGGAGATACCCCACAAAAGGTTGTAACAAACCTAACAAACCAAAAACAACTGTTAACAATTCTAAGATAAGTAATTTCCTCTGAGTTAAGATCAAACCATCATTACTCTCCAAAACTTCTATACCCAAGAAATACTTCAATTTACCCAAATCTTTAATCATGAATTTTGAACTCAAAAAGATTTTGAATTTCATCACTATTGTTACATGTAATAACAATATCATCTACATAAACAAGTAAAACAATGATTATTCCATTTTTACTTTTAGTAAATAAAGAAAAATCACTTTTACTTTGCTTAAAACCATTTTCAAGTAAAACAGATGTAAGTTTCTCATTCCATTTTCTTGGTGCTTGTTTTAAACCATATAAAGATTTCACCAATTTGCAAACCCTTTTATCATCTTTGGAAAAATAACCCTCAGGCAAAGACATATAAACATCTTCTTCCAGATCACCATATAAAAATGCATTGTTAACATCAAGTTGATACACAGGCCACCCATTAAACACAGCTAAAGACAAAATGCATCTAACAGTAACAATTTTAACAACTAGAGAAAATAATTCATCATAGTCAATACCCTCTTTTTGATTATACCCTTTAGCAACTAATCTTGCTTTAAACCTTTCTACATCTCCTGTTGACTTATACTTAACCTTCCAGACCCACTTGTTACCAATTGGTTTTCTTCCAACAAGTAATTCAGTTATTATCTAAGTCCCATTCATATTTAAAGCTTCCATTTCTAGGTTCATAGCCTCTATCCACCTAATATCTTTTGATGCTTCATTAAAAGTCTTAGGTTCTACAATTTTGTTCAGGCTAGTCGAAAAATTAAAATTTTCTACACTTAGATTGGAATAATTCACATGTTTGTCAATAATATATTTGACCTTAGAATCAACCTTAAAATCACTAAAATTTTTAGGCATACTTGTCTCTTAAGAAGACCTCCCTTAGGTAACCTCAACTCCTGACTGGTCTTGGAACCAAATTGAATTTTCAACATATCATAACACTACTCCTGGTATAAAAACTCTGTCAACACCCTCAGATTCCTTTATCATTTTCTCTACCAGTGATGCACTTTCCTTTATGTCACTGATTAGCTTCTTACGATTGCTTTCTAGTTTCTCTGCTGGTTTCATTGTCATCAGATGCTTCCCCTTACCCCTTCTTAGTGTTCCCAGTATTTTCAGTACCTTCAGATGACATATGGTTTCCGTGCCTTCAGACATCACAAATTTCAAGGCTTCTTATCTCTCCTATCATCATAGGGTTCACTTGACCTAGACTCATTCTCATCACAATTGAAAAAATTAAGACTATTTTTATTTTCAAAAACCATTAGATATTCCTTACATTCTTTATTATTCTTAAAAGGAAACATTGTTTCATAAAACTTCACATCCCTAGAATAAAAAAACCTTTTTACTTTAAAGACTAAAAAGCTTATATCCTTTCTTATCATTTGAGTAACCAATAAACACACACTTTTCAGACCTAGATGAGAATTTGTCAGAGTCATTAAGCACAGTTGAAAAACAAAGACAGCCAAAAGTTTTTAAATAGGAGAGATTTGGTTCTATATTAAAAACTAGTTCATATGGCGACTTTCCAGGCATGACAGAGTTTGGCAACCTGTTAATCAGATAAACAGCTGTTAAAATACACTCAGTCCACATGTTCAATGGTATTCCTCCCTGAAACAAGAGGGCTTTACCTACATTCAACAAATGCCTATGTTTCCTCTCAGCAATACCATTTTGTTGAGGGGTATATGGACAAAAAGTTTGATGAAGTATACCTTTTTCTTTACAAAACCTATCTATATTTTAATTATTAAACTCAGTACCATTATCACTTATAAAAACTTTTATTGTTTTATCAAACTGATTTTTAACCAAATTAAAAAAGGTCACAATATGATGGAATACTTCATCTTTCCCTTTTAACAGAAAAACCTAAATAGCTCTAGTAAAATCATCCATAATAGTTAAAAAAAATACTTATAACCCTCTTTACTTTGAACCTTATAAGGACCTCAAACATCTAGGTGAACAAGTTGTCTAAGAACCTTGGATTTATGCTCACTTAAAGGAAATGGATCTCTGGTTTGTTTAGCCTTATGGAAAACATCACAAATATTATCACCACTATCTTTTTCAAAATCTAGTTTAGCTTTTAAAATGTTCAGAACTTGGTTAGTAGGATGACCAAGTCTTTTATGCCAAATACATTTAGACAAACAACATACTTCAATATTATTATTAACAATTCTTTTACATGTATTTAAAAAATATAGCCCATTACTCTGACTACTAGTCCCCACTTGGGTCCTTTGAACAGAATCCTGAATAACACAAATAGTTTCATCAAAAATCACTCTATACTTATTATATTTACTTAGTTTGTGCACTGATAGAAGACTGACTTCATATCCTGGCACCACTAACACATCGTGGATAACAATTTGGTCAGTTAGCCTAAGACCTCCCATATGGGTGACCACAACCTTAGTACCATTTGGATGACCAACTGTTATGTTAAGTTTTGAAACTTCAACCACATTAAACATATTTAAAACATTATAATTCATATGTTGACTAGCTCCAGAATCAATGATCCATCCAATATATAGCATATATGACCTTATGTGAGAATTATGATTAAAAAACCTTGAAGAACAAAAGCTAATCACACAATTTATACCTGCTATATTTGCAGGCATACTGCTGGAACCTGACTTGTCACTAATTAAGGCCACCAACTTCTTAAATTATTCATCAGTGAAAGAGTTACTAGTTGACTGATCCTTACTACCTGAAACATAATTACTACTAGAAGCACCCTTATTAAAACCACTGTTATTGTTCTTCTTAAAATTAGGAAGATATCCAACTAATTCAAAAAACCTATCAGCAGTATGACCATTCATATCGCAATGAGTACAGACCAAATTAGGCATGTTTAACCTTCTAGACGGATTATTATTGTTATTATTGTTCCAATTATTATTTCTTGTGTTTGGTCTAGCAACAAAAGCAGATTTTCCAGTCTTAGGGGCATAATGAGATGATGATCCCATGTGGGACTCATCTCTTGACAGGGTAGCAAAGGCCCCCTTAACATCAAGGATAGGATATGTGGTAAGAATTATTCTTCTAATGGGAGCATAAACCTCATCAAGACCCATAAGGAACTGCATCAGCTTAAGCAGTTGATTATGTTCCTTTAACTTGTCTGAATTTTCACAGATGCAGTCAGGCAAGTTGACAAGGGAGTCATATTGCCTCCATAGTGCATTGAACTTGTGATAATATTAAGACAATGGTGAACCAGGTTGAGTCAAAGAATAGATTTTATAGTGCATATTAAAAATTACAGAGGCATCCTACTTACTATATGTTTCCTCTAATTCATCCCAAAAAACCTTAGCATTCTTAGAGAAAACTTTACCCAAAAACACATCTTGAGACACACAACCAAGAATCCAATTAAGAACCACAGAACTACATCTATCCCATTGTTCTTGCACTTCTTGCATAAAAAAACCTCTTCTACAAAAGTCTTATGAAATTTTACCTAATAAAAAAAACCAAGTTTTATTTTTTGTATGAATAAGCAATAGTTATTGCTTGCTTTTCTCCCAAATTTGAAATTCTTCTCATACCCTCAAGTTAAAAAAAACCCCAAATTATAGGAACATCCATTATATCATTACCCTAATAACTATACAAGAACAATGGATCATATTGATCAATGTTATTCTCCCTAGAACCAGAACTTATGCCCTTGTCCTTAGGAGGTTTATCACCCTCAACCATATTGAAGCAACAAATAGAACAGATACAGAAAGCAAATTAAACACATAAAACACAAACAAGATGCAAGGTATACACCTGCTATCGAGCTTAAGAATCTGGATTCCTTACTTCTCAGGGAAGTAGGTCAAGTCTCACTCAATAGCACCAAATATTTGATGTATACTCAAGAATCAAACAGATAATAACAACAAAGCATCAATAGCAAACAATCTACAACTTAAGGAGGGTGTGAGGGGTAGCACAGAGCACCTAAAGCTTCCAATCCAACAAGACAAGATGTCCCAAACACAACACAATCCAATTGAGTGCACAGCGGAATACAAATTTGAAAACAAACAAAAAATTTTGATTAGATAAAAATAAGACAACAAGAAGCTCACAGATATAACAATACTCAATTATTGAAAATAAACCAAAACCCCTGAATTAGGGTTTGATACAGAAAACCCTAATTTTTGACGATTGACTTCAAAACCAAGAAATCAACACTTGTTGATTATCAAGAATCACCCAGAGACAAAAACCCCCAAATCTTAGAAACCCTAAAACTTCAAAGGGCAACAATCTAACCAAGAATTAACCAAATCGATTAATTCAAACAACAATTAATCGATTAACACCACGATCTACCCAGATCTGAACTCAAAACACAAAAGCCCCAAAATATTTTAAAACCTTAATTTTGAAAAACGTTTTGATCTTTATATCAAAGCCAACCTGGCTCTGATACCATGTGAAAATTTATATAAATATCAAGAACAACAGATTTATTGAATTCAACCAACCTCTCCACTTATTTTATTCACAACATCAGCCTAACACTTCAACTGTGTTAACTGGTTTTGAGTTCAGTATAATTTCAAAATAACAAACCTAACAATGATCTTCAAATCTCTACAGAGATGAGAAGATTTACAAAGCAAACTAGAGAAAACCCTAAAAACGATTATGAAAAAGATAACAAATAAATAGTTGCTACTATTCTTTATATAGGTTGAGATGTTTCAATTTAGCCCTCCTCTTAATAGCTACCATCTCCTCAAACTTCTCAATAAGCTTAATTATAACCCTGCAATTACAAACACAAAACATACTAACTACAAAGTTATAACAAAACTTACCTTTCTTACCCTTTAGAGTTTAACTTACTTTCACCTTCAGTCCTTTGTACATGATTTGGATTAACATTCTCAATATAGCTAATGTAATGTTGAGCTTACAGTTTTGTATTAGAGGTTCACAAGTGGTTAATTGAGTTGATTGTTATTATTATGTATTATACGACGAGGTTGTGGATCGGGACTACGTCGTAGAAGTTTGCGCTTATAGTTGACACAGGGAGTAATGTTACTTAAGTTCTGTGTTCTACTTGTGAAAAATGTGGCAACTACAACTATGTGCCTTATGATCTTATTATAGTTCACATGTTAGATTGACACATGTGCATCTCATTGTTGTTGTAAGAAATCACAGAACTAGAAATGGAAATTATATGGCATTAATGCTGTTTTGAATGGTGGCATATGACAACTTTGCTAGATTGTTTAAAACAATTAGTTTAAGTAGAGGATGAAACACATGAATTTATATAGCTTAGATGGTGTGAAGATATTTATTTTAACAAAGCTGCTCTTTCGACAAAAGATTGTCATTAGAATCATTATTGTCTTATTGTGTATCGTTTGATTATGTAAAAACTGATACAAAAGATTTGAAAGTTCAAAATAATTATAATAATGTTTGGATTAAAAAATTAAAAAAAAGATATAATATTTAATAAAAATATATATATATATATATATATATATATATATATATATATATATATATATATATATATATATATATATATGAACCCTTATTACGTCCGTAAAACATAACTATAAACCAAAATTAAACTATTTGTTATTTAATAGGTAAAAATATAATCAAATAATTTAAAAAAAATCCCGTGTTATAACTAATATATATAAACCTTTTTGTTTTATGGGACGACTATATATACATTCAAACTAAAGCGTTGACTTTAATTCTTAGCCACGTCTTGTTGTTTCTTGCTAGGCACACATCTGTCATCGTCAACACAGCATATTGTAAGTTGTAACATGAAAGTTGTCATTTGTACTTCTGATCTTATTATGCGTGTTCATTATATATAATGTTTACTAATAGATTGTAGTGGTACGTGTATAACTTATGAACATTGTTCATAGTATATTGGAAATTTTTTATATGTATATAAAAAAGAGATGAGGGGAGGGGTCTTTATACCATTTTCTTTTCCTAGTTCTCAATATACTAATCGTTTGGGAGCAAGATTACGCGTCATTTACTTTTCTGTCGTGTTGCGTTTTATTCATTCGCATTGAGTTATCCTCATTCTAGTTTTCGGTTGTTGGTTGATATTCCAACAAGTGGTATCAAGAGCCTTGGTTCAAAGGTTTCTGTTAACTAGGTCGATCACATTCGAAGGTTTTGTTGTTTAGTTTTCAAAGCAACAGGGTGTTTGTTTTCAGTTGATCGGTTTTGACAACAGGTTTTTGTTCGGTTCACGACAACAAGGTGCAACGGATAGTCGACAGAAAAGGGTTTTGTTGATTTTTGGTTTAGAAATTCAATTAGGTTACTGGTGTGTTTGGGTTTGTCAGTTTTTTTTGGCAAAGAACATAATCAGGTTCTTGATTTTCGGTTTGAAAATCAAGGTTCAAGTTGTATGGTTCTGAGACACACAGTTTCTTGAAGATCGGTTTTAGATTTCAAATGTGTCAGGTTAATTACATCTAAAGCAGTTTGCGATACAAGGTTTCCTTGAAGGAGGGTTGTTTTGTTGATCGGTTTTTTATAGCAAGGTGCTTGGTGTTTGGGTTTTTCGACATCAAGGTACAACATCAGGTTTGTCGACAAGTATAAGGAAATACTTTAAAGTTTTTTATTTTTTTAGGGATCAAAAGGGTTGTCGATTTGTGAGGGTTAATTCACAAAGGTTATTGATTTTTTTTGGATTCTCGGTTATCGATTCTTTTGAAGGGTACGTTTGCACACAAAGTTCTTGGATTTTCGAGTTGTCGACACTAGGTAAAGAAAGTTCAAGGGTTGTTTATTTTTTGATAATTGAAAATCGAAAAAGGTCTCTGGTGTCGTTTTGGGCTTTCGTCGGGATAATGACGAAGAGAAAGAACCAGGTTCCATTTTTCTTGGTGTCTTCTTGTTGCATGCATGTAACAGTTTAATCCTATATGCTAGCTTTTACTTGCCACATGATGTAATTAAAGAAAAAAGAAGGGCTTATCTTTTGCTTGCTATAATTAATTCTAAGAGATATTATTTTAGAGTTTCTGTCGATTTAGAGCAAGGTTTTTTTACACAAGGGTACTTTGTTATTTCGGTGGAGTGAGTGAGGTTTATATCACATGGTTATGCAGAATAAACAAAGGGTCGGAGGAAATAAATTCCAGACATGTCGAAGGGAGCAGGTTTCTTTAGGCTACAAGAAAATCGGTTTACAAGGAATCACTACAAGGGTTCTTCAACAGGGGTGTCTAGGTCCAAACCACCCGTACTACCAAAACCCAGGGTTACACGATAGTCAAGGAATATCTAACAAAACCATAATAATAGGAAACAATCATAACAAAAGTAATTACATAACTAGGCCAGCACTTTAAGTGCTTAGCCGCTCATGGTAACAAAAACACAGTAAGAGATAGAAGAAATCATAGATTGAAAACTCATAATTCTTACAGTATTTGTATTTGAACGATTAAATACAAAAAGTAAGTAAAGTGTGATCTCTCTTGGACTCCAGGTGGAATTCTTCGAAGTGGAAGCCTTTGTTCGTCCTCTCCAATTGCTGTGGATGAAGTGCTGTCGGAATATGGCTTTGAATGAGGACTCTATTTATAGTTGTCGAACCTGCTACGGCATAACCAGTAAAGGTGTTACGCCGTAACCATCATATACGGCATTCCATATTTAAGCAGTTTTTACGACGTAACCAGATATGGTGTTATGCCGTAACCTTCATATTACTTCCATATGTACGTGATCTTCATTCCATATTTGTGGATCTTTATGGTTACGGCGTAACTGGATAAGGTGTTACGCCGTAACTATAACTTTGACAAGAATTTACCCTTCCAAATCTAGGTTACGGCGTAACTAGATATTGTTACGCCCATAAAGTACTCCTTGATCTTCACTTGCTTACTTTTATTGTTACGATGTAACCAATTTTGGTGTTACGCCGTAACATTCTTCAGAATTTACACTTTAAGTCCTTTTCCCTTATTTCTTGTCATTTTCCTGCATTTCACCTAAAAACTACAAAATAATAGAAAATATCTCGTTTTCGAGTGTTAGTGAAACATTTGTAGGTAATTTAGGGGGTATTTTGCCACCAAAAATTATTAAATATTTGATGTTATCAAATATCTCCCCACTTGACTTCTGCTTGCCCTCAAGTAGAAACTGTCAGAACATTTAAAAAAAAGATTTCTCGAGAATAATTTCAAGAAATGAACTTATAAAATTCTTATGCTAGAAAACATCAAAGCCGAACACCTCACGAAAAGAGGATAAAAAGGCACTCGGCTCTCCACTAGTCTAAGTGTTTCATTTTCGAGGTGATCGCTCAATTGCACAGTCATAGCATGTATTCTATCATAAGCTTGGAAAGTACACAAGTCTGCACCAGTTAGAATTAGGGTATAAATAACTCTCAAAGGCAACAAGGGTAATATGGTTTTAAAGGGTGATTAAATGGTTAGGATAGACATAGGATACTCATTTAATGGTTGTTACAAAACAAATAGTCTAAAGTAATCTAAGGTTGTCATAACTAGCTACTGTCCATCCATAGGTCCAAGAGTCAAAGTCTAAAAATCTGATCTTCAATAATGGGCTACTAGCTCCATTCTTTATACTTGGTGCAATAATAGGCTACTAGCTCTACTTTTTTTTATTTTTTTATTTGCACCATCTTTACATTTTTTTGCACATGGGTGGCTTTTTAGTTGCACCCTCTTTTTTTCTTCATGATAAATATGCAAATGCTACAGGAGTTTATATCTTTAATTATTGCCCTGCAACATCCGACGTTATACGCACATCCCCCCACTTGAGATGAACAACGTCAAAAGTGGTAATACAGGGGGTCTTTTTAGATCATAACTGATTAGTCTTCCACGAATGCATAAAGTTTTCATTCCCATTCCCCCGAACCATGGACTTAAATAGCCAGAGATTTCAACACAAAGGATATAAAGACTATAGGGTAGGCTAAGGCAAAATGGTGTAATGAAACATATAGGGTTTGAACATGATTGGTTTGACAAGGTAATCTAGGGGTATCTTGCACTGGTTAGTGCAACAAGGTTTTTACACGGGGAGGTAGACAAGTCAGTGTGACAAGTCGATAAACACACACATATAGGTTTTTTGGTTAATTTCCTAGGATGTTGCCTTTTTGAACAGTCTATTCCAACTAACCAATTAGGTCTTAACAAGATGTACATGCCAAGTTCTAAAGTCTACAATACTACCGACACTATGTATTTTTGTGAATTTTATATTTATTGTGAAAACGGAATAGTAGGATTTTTCTCCACATCATTAAATTACAGGATAATAATGTGCTCGGCAAAGATTTATTCTAGTTTAGTAAGAAAAACATGTCAAAAAATTTCAAAATTGGCACCATTTTTCAAAGAAAACTAGGAAATCGAAGGCAAATATAGGTCAAGTGGTAATTCTACTCCCATCCCCCCACTTGGTTTGTACAATGTCCCTATTGTACAATTAAGGAAATGAAATAATGAAATAAGAGTATAATTATAGAAAAAGACTCCCCCTGAGTGTTGCTCTCTTCTCTGAGTGATAATTGTAAGAGTTGACTTCTTGCAACGTGTCTATAGAACAATCTCGTTTCCCCTGAAATCACTAGGCAACAAAGAGCATTAAACGTTCATGGATAATATACACTACAATCTAACTCATATGCAACAAGCCTTTTAAACCACTTGGTGTCCCAAGTGGACGAGTGAAGTCTCGTGAGGGTTTACAGGGAACGCACCCATAAAGTTCATTTACTTATACATGGTTTTTGAAAAGGTTTCAACTTATTTTTTAGTTTTCAAAAAAGGTTTGCGGAGTAACAAGGTATTGGTTACGCCGTAAACATGTGAATTTAAAAAATTTATATTTAAACTAAGAAGGTTACGGTGTAACTAATGCAGGACATTACGCCGTAATGATATCTGTTACGGCGTAACCTTTGTGGTTACGCCTATATAGAACCTTTCTACCACATGAATACGAGTCAAGGGGACTGACATAACCTTACTACCACATGAATACGAACCTGCAAAAATAAGTTAGAAACAAAAAAAAACCAACTAATATTCGAAATCCTAAATGCATTTTATTAATTAAAGACGGGTTTTCTCCCGACAAGCACTTTTGTTTATTACCGCGTCTTTAAGTTAGACTCATCCTAATTCTACGTTTTCCTAGTGGCTCCCCCTTCTTCGTCTATCTCCTTTCTGGTTTTTTCAATAAATCTAGATCCGTTAACTCTTCCTAAAGGTAGGACGTCGTTCATTTGTTTAGTTATGCTTATGAAACTTTTCCCATTTTTGAATGTGTAACGATGGACTTCAAAAGTTTCCTTTTTAGCTAACAGAGGTTTGTAGTCTATCTCCTCTATTCCATTTTCCCAAAGTTCCTCTTCCTCAAATCCTTCATTATACCACTGTTTGGTTGAATCATGAAAAATTTTCACATTTTCTCATACTTCTTCCAACGCATATCTCTTCCTCCCTGCTTTTAATTCATATTTATTTACTAACTGCTTAATTTCTTTGTCAAACTCATCTTTGTATACTTCAAAATTCCTAGAGTATGGGTCGTCCTTTGTCCTTCCAATGTTGATCCCAAAGTTAACGTCTTCAACTTCCCATTCCTTAAGCATCATGCTTCTTATAGAATCACTGATATTTGTGTGCCCTAACTTAATCTTCATCCACTCTTCAAATGAATTTTTCCTAATACATGATTCCTTAGGTTGTGTTTTACAGATGTCAAGGAAGTAGGTATTTATGCGCAAGGTTTTGTTTGGTGGGCTATCATTTTTATGGTGAAGGTCGAATGGGTCGGTATACGTTGTGGTTTTTTGTGATTTAACTTTAAAGTCATAATTCTGTGCTATCCATTCTTAGTATCGCCATTCACGAGTTACATCATCAATATTCTTGTTCCCATACCTTACTTTAAGGAAGTCATCAAATTTTATCCCATTTCCCCCGACATTCTGTCTCTCATGATCTCGAAAACATATCCATTGTTTTAGCATCCCGTTTTCCTCTTTTCCATAAATAGCATCATACCCACTACAAAAGCTTAAATTCGGATTACAAGTAGGCCATATCCCATAATCTTCTTCACAAACCTTAAAGGTTATATGAACAGGTTTGCAAACATGACATTGATATGTGCTTAATTACACAAACCTTTTACCTATTAAAACGAGCCTAAATGACCAAAAACGGACATAAAATGCCAAATATATGTGTGTTTTGCTATTTGTGTTGTGCAGGTAACGAATATTCACTAAAGGACAAAAATAAAGACAAAACCGAGCACGGGAATGGAAAGAGCGTGAAAAGTCAAAGCCAAAGACGTGTGCATCTTAAATGGACCAACCCGCACCCATTTAATGGGCCGGCCAATCTATAAACCTTATAAGTTAAAAAAACTCCAAAACCATTTAATCCTAACCTGGCCCAATCTATAAGTCCAAACCCACTAAACTATAACACCTTTAAAACCATTTACACCATTAGTCCCTAGGGTTTACACTGTTAGTCCTTGGGGACTATCACCGTTAGTCCCTAACTATTAGACCATAAATCCTAAACCTAACCCTGTTACCCTTTTACCCTGACCCTGTTATCCCCAAAACAAACCTAATCCATTTCCTACCAAGAACTACTATTCATCCATCCCTTTCCTTGACCCTTGCTCCATCAAACAAACCCACCACTCTCACCTTTGACCCTATTTCATAAACCAATAACTCCACCTTGGCAATCCCATGGAAGCTTATTGGACAAAATTAATCAAGGGCTATGATCAAGATAAAGAAGCAGATATTTGGATGGATGGCTATGATGAGAGCTTCTCTTCCTCCTCACACAACAAACACAAGATCAATAAGCTCTTCTTTATTTGTTTTATATAAATAGGGCTAAAAATCAAGCTATAAAATCATCTAGTGTAATTTAGTTTTAGAAGTAGTGTAATGTTGCTTATTTCCAGCTTAATTTATGCTTATCTTTTATGTATTCAAGCTTTGTAATCTCATTTTTATTAATAAAAAGTCACGTTTATCTTAAATTGTCCTGTTTCAATTTCTTATTTACTTAAAACTCATTAAGCTGTTTTTAAGTTTTCATAAACTATTGTTAACTAAAATATGTGTTTACTTGTACAAATAAGCTTTTCAAGCTTATTTGTACAAGCTGTTCATGTTTCATTACAAATTAGTTAAGTATTAAGGTTTTGATCTTTTTGGATGATAAGCTAGCAACGGATGAGCTTATGGGTTTGGATTCATCTTATTGACAACAAGTTGAATCCCTAGAGCTTTAGGTTCTTCATTGTAAGCTTATGGCTGCAGTTTATTTCATTTTTTTCCTTTTATATGCTTTCAAATTGCTTATTTGCTAAACTGCTTAATTCTGCTTATTTTTTCTTGTTATTACTTATAAATGCTTATTCTGCCTTTTATTAGCTTATTATGTTAGTTTAAGAGCCTAGTTTTAGTTAGAATATAGCTTATTAGTTTCTGTCACTTTTCATGGTTAAAATAACTATTTGGTTTAGCTTATTAGTTTAGCTTATATTTGTGTGCCTATTTTTCCTTATTTCTTGCTTACTTGTCAATCGCTAGCTTAGTTCTTAATATGTTTATGTTTATTAGAGGTTATTCAAATCAGTTTTAAGCTTAAAAATGAATCTAAAAGATTTAAAGGGGTGTTTGGCACAATCAGTTAAAACTGCTTGTGCTATTTTTGGTCATTAGGACAGGTTTAGTAAACTCAAGTTAAGCCTTAAGTTTATTTTTAGTAAGTTTCATTCTAGTTTTCTTAAGTTTAAAGTTTGTTTTATAGGTTTCTAAAACCTGCCATATTGATAGTTTCATAAAATGCTTTATTGAGCCTTGTCTTGTAATTTGCATATCAAGTGTGTTTGTTAAAGCTTAATGTAGTTCAAAATATATCAATGTGAATCTGATTTGGCTTGGTTTAGCTATTTTAATCCTATTGTCAACAATTGTCAAGAATTTAAGGTTTTAAGGGCTGTTTATGAAGCTTAATTAAGGTCAAGTTATAACTTAGTTTAGGTTAGGTTTTGTTAGATTTAGCTTATCACATGATAAGTTCAATCTGTTTTTAGAATTTAGCTTCTTTCTTTAGCTTATTATGCTTTTATGTTAGCTTAAAATCAGTCAAAAGTCTTTTGGTGTCTGTCTTTAAGGTCTGTTGTCTTAGCATGTTTTTAAGTCTTTTTCAACTAATTTTAGGAGCTTATTTTAAGTCATTTAAGCTCATTAGGTCTAGGGCTTGAGCTGTTTTCAGCTTATTTGTTTTCTAAGAGCTTATTGAGTCTTAGAAGTAACTTTTTAATCTGTCATTTTCATTTCAAAAAGCCAAAAGTAGTAATGCAATCTGTCTATTTCTCTTTGCTTTTCTAAATTATTTCTTAGGCTTATTTGCTTGTGTCCAGCTTATTTGAGTCTTTTTGGTAGTGATGTTCATCTGTTTTTGGTTAGTAGCTTTTCCTGAGTATTTATTTGTTCAAATTTCTAGCTTAAAATGTTGTATAAAGTCCTTTTAGTCTTTTCTATGTCTGTTGTCTATATGTTTTTTTAGTGCTCTTACAGCTTATTTGTTTTGCTTATTTCTTCTCCTTTATGCATATTAGGTTAGGATCTAAGACGGTTTCAGCTTATTTAGTTTTATAGGTTCTTTTTGAGTCAAAATGTCTAAATAATTTTAGCTTATTACTTCAAAAAAACTTAAAAGCCAAATCTGTCACTTTTCTTTAGCTTTTTCTTAGCTTAATTTTAAGATTTGTCAATAAGTTGCTTCATTAAAGTTGCTTATACTAATGTTTACTTTAGCTTTTTTCAAGTAAAAAATGAAAAAAAAAAGTTTTTTAAAGATGGCCACAGGGTTCGAACCTGTGACCTCCCCCTTTCTCATAGCCAACACCTTAACACACCACACACTACCAACTGCCCTTGAACCTTTTCATTCATAGTTTGTCACTTTTAATATTTAAACCTCTTTTGTCCATTTTGCTTATCCGAGCTTTTTAGCTTTTTAACAGCTTATTTGTTCAGCAAAATTTCCAGCTTTTATTTTTCTTAGGTTCTTCATAGTTTAAAGTAATTTTTGTAATTTTTTTAGAATTTTGAAAATTAGTTTAGTATTTTTAATTATTTTTTTTAGATTAAATCAGTTTTTAATTCATAATAAATAAAATAAAAGTCAAAAAAATATAATTATTTTTTAAAAAAATTTCTTTTATCATTTAGGACCTTTAAAACTTAAATTTGCTTTTGTAGGGTTTAAATTTGATAATTTAGGTTTTAGAGTAGAGTTTTTAATTCCCGTTAACGTTTTTAGGTCCGTTCTTTAATTGCTTTAATTGTTTACTTGCGTTTGTTTGTTTTTGCATATTACTTTTAGAAATAGAATCCCAAATCAAATATTGATCATTCAAACATGTGATCACGAACTTAATCATGATTTTCAATTCACGCCTCGTCGTGAAACGACTCGGGAAGGTTTTTGGATTTACTTTGGTTAAAAGTCAACTCGAAATATTAATCCTAAAGTGATTTTTTTTGCTTTTCCTAATATTAATTGACTAAAAAGTAAGAATAAATAAAACTAGAACGAAAATGGAGTTAAATTGAGTTTAAAAACGAGAATCGGGCCCGAAACCCGTTCTTTAAAAATTAATTTTTTTCAAAAATGACCCTACGAAAGTTTTTCTATTTTTCCTAAGTGCATACTGATAAAATTAAAATTTCCAAAAAGAAATATTTTGTTGATTTTTATTTATTTTATTTATAATTAAAAAACAGTTTTAAAGAAAATAAATGTTAAAAAATATTAAACGATTATAAAAAATTCTGAAAATTTTAGGGAAAATGAATTAAACTATAAAGATCCTAAGAAAAAATTAAAACTGAAATTTTAGCTTATAAATAAGCTGTTATTAAGCTTAAAGTGGCTGGTGGCTTAATGGGCTGTTTGGGCTTATATATTTAAAGAAACGAACTCATACCGAATGAGCTATTGTAGCACAGCGGTATGAGTTTGCGAGTGTGGTGGCTTTGAAAAGTAGGAGGTCCAGGGTTCGAGCCTGGGCCTCTCTCTTTTTATAAAAACTTTTTTTTTCTAAAACTTATAAAGGACACAAAACTAAGCAAATTTAAAAAAAGAACTTTTTTTCAAAACTCACAATAAGCTGGGAAAATAAGCACAAATATATGGCAGTTTATACTTATCTATACTAAGGCTAGATAGAGGCTAACTGTGGGGCTAATTCTAGACAAATAAGCTAATGGAAAAGAGTAAGAAGCTAAAACAGATGAATTGCTATCCCTAATAAGCAAGCATAATCAAAAATAAGCTAGGTTATTCAGACAGATATGCCAAAAACAAAAGCAATAAGCACTTGGGCACAATTACACACAAAACAACCTATGGACAGATTTGGGCTTAATTTTTAAGCCACTAGATGAACTCTTAAGGGCTAAAGGCTTATATGGGCTTATAACCTAGCTTATAGGCTTTCTAAAAATGCAAAAACAAAATAATTTGAAAAGCAAATAAGCTGGAAAAAGGCTAAGGTAAAGAGGCTGTTTGCACCAAGGCAATTTTTTTGAATTTTCTTTAAAGGAGATTGGCAATGTGCAGACCAACAAATAAGCTACAAATTAAGCTTGAAAATAAAAAAAATCAAGTTAAAACAGATTGAGACAAGCTCCTAATGAGCTTGTCCTCCAATTTTCAAAAGCTGAAAACAAAAATAAGCTGCTGATATTTGAGGATGCAAAAGGGAGCTTTTGACTAAAAAAAACTAAGTAGACTTTGACAGTTTTAAGAGAGACAAGTGTAAACACCATAGACTTTTTACAACTTCATTTGGACACTTAAATGGACTAAAAAATGAATTTAAAAGCTGGTTTTAACAGCTTAAGCCTAATAAGCTAATGTAACCTGTTTTGGTCCAACAGGTTACAATAGGTTTTTTGAAAAACTTGTAAAAACCAATTTTTAACTTAGAAAGTTTGAAAAACAAACAGAAAATACTTAAAAATTGCTTGTTAAAAGAAACCAAAATGACCCAAAGTGTTTAAGACCAAAATGACCCATTTTGAAACACTGACCCAAACACCCCCTTAACTAACCAAGGTACTTTTTAAGACAGAATTTGAAAGTTTTAAGTTAAAGGCATAGAAAACAGGTGTTAACAAAAATATTTTAAGCAAAGATAAGCAGAATCCAACACTCAGTAAGCACTGAAATAAGATAATAAGCACTAAACAGTTCAAGCATATAAGTGACAGTTTAATCAAAAACTTAAACAAGGCATCTAAAAGCATCAGATAAAAAACATAAGCATATAAAATCATAAATAAGTAAGTAAAAAGCATGAATAAGCAGAAATTAAGCTAGCTACAGTAGAAGAAGCTAAAAATTAAAAATGAGGACTTACAAACCCCCTTGCTCAAAACAGGGTACACAAAGCAATCTACAAGCTCTAGCTTGTCAAAATGACAAGCTAGTAGGTCTATAAGCTCTTCCCAATCTAGCTTATCATCTACAAATTCAGCTGAGGTATTTTTGGGGTAATTCTTTTTTGATTTTTTTTTACTTTTTGATATTTTGCTTAAAACAGTGAACTTATATGTATAAAGAGGGACTTAAAAACAGCTTATGAATAGCTTTTGATGACTTGTTAACAAAAACTTAAGAAAAATGGATTTTTTACGAAAACTTGAAATTTCATTAATCATAAAAACATTACAATATTAAAGGATTACACTTATAAAAGCTGATAAAAACTACTAAAACTACTTATCACTCGATGCTACTATGGCTTACAAATGAGCTTATTTATACTAGTACTAGGAAGATTCTAGGTCTTGGGGTCTTTAATAAACAAGCGACTCGTGGGTGGCAACCCATGCTTATCCTTATATAATTATAATAGTAGTAATGAATAAGTGTGTTGTAAGGAGGTTCGCCTCTTCCTTTCTCGTGTTTTGTGGTTTGTGTTGTATGTCCAGGATTGCCCAGGATTATGAAGCCTCTCGTGCTCATGATTTTGTCCTTCGTTCACCCGAGCTTCAATCCTTAGCATAATTATGGGAATCCAATATCCTAAATCTTATCGACTAACGTTTATCTTTGAGCATACTTAATAAACGGCTTTAGATGTACGTACAGACCCTTCTTAAAACATTGAGGACAATGTTCAATTCTAGTATGGGGGATCTATCGATTTGATTGTGCCTGCAGTCGTTGTTTTCACGTAATCCTGTTTTTACCACCAAAATACCAAAAAAATGAAAAAATTTAAAAATTTTCAAAAATAAAATAAGTGTTTTATCACAATGTTGACTTTCCTGCTGGGTAGAATAAGAATAAATTTTGACTCGATTGAGCGTGTTGAGCTCTTAGCTTTGTCCCTTAACCGTTATAAACTTGACAAAGTATTTTTTATTTGACTAAGCATTCACGGATCTTTTTAAATTTGCGAAGAACGAGAAATGATAGAGTTAATTATGAGTAAGATGCTAAACAAGGATTAGTTGGAAATCTTAAGAGCTCATAAGTGTAGTTTGTGGCCTTTTCTCCCATAAGCTTCTAACCGGACTAATAATACGTGCTCTTTTCGAAAATTAAATGTAAATCAACGATTTTTGAAGTATAGTCGATAACAATAATTTATTCAGTCTTAGTCCAAATTTATACTTAAATTTTCTAAAAAGAAATTTTCTCTATATCGTGGTAATATTAAGTGCAAAAAAAAGAAAAAAAAGAAAAATGAGGTAATAATAATAATAAAAACTGTGGGCTAATAAAAGTTTACTGCATCTTGCCGGCTCATAACCGATGTTGCAGTCTTCTAAATAAGGCACATAGTAATTATCCGAGACTGATAAAAGTTTGCTGCATCTTGCCGGCTCACAACCGATGTTGCAGCCTTCAAAAAGGTCGAGGATTTCCTTCGTTTAAAGGATGTATAATTATATTAATGTTAAGTATAATATATGTGATTTAATAAATATAGGAAAAATCTCTTTTTTCTTAAATTTAAATATGCTTTTGAACTAAGACTATGTCGTTTTAAGTTGCGGTTTTTCTAAATAAATTGTTTATTTGACGGGAAGCCTAAGAGTTTTTGAAACCGAAGGTCCGTGAGTTCCGATACTATTCTCTGTGGGGTGTCAAAAGCCTGGTCACCTAAGCCGGTCTCGGCTGGGATGTGCCGAGAAGAAAGTCGCTACATGGAATGATCTCGCCTTCAAAATCATAATTCTTGGGTGGAACCTGAAGCATAGAAATATTGCAATTTTCTTAAAAGAGGTTGATCCATGGTTGAAATTTGAAATAAGCACATTCACCTAAGATATAATAATTGTCGGGAGTGAAAAGTTTCACAAGTTATAAGTATGAGTAGTGTTAGCATCTTAACTTATATTTAACGGTGATTTCGTTTTTAAGCTTGGTTTGGGACAAGTGAAAATTCGGGGACGATGAATTTATCTTTTTGGGCATTTTAGGATTGAAGTGCTTCTTGTTCTATGACCCTAAAGGTTATGAAAATAACGAAAGTCAAACATGTTAGTTAGTATAAAAAGAAAAAAAAAGAAAAAGGAAAAATATAAAAATATATGTGCGGTAATTAGTGTAGATTTATAAAAATAGTCAAAACGGGGCTTTTCAAAGCTAATGATTTCTTAATCCCTTTTAATAAACACTTAGCTACTTTTCGAGGTAATTAGTCATGAGGGATTGAGATTCTTGGTTTTTTAAAGTGTTTACTTATGGCATTGCGTGAGGACACGACAACAGTTTAGTATGGTGGATTTATCAAAAATTGGTGCTTTTAATTATACGTATATGTATATATATATATATGTATATATATATATATGTATATATAGATCGTGATCGCGTGTTTGAATGATCAATATTTGATTTGGGATTCTATTTCTACAAGTAATATGCAAAAACAAACAAACGCAAGTAAACAATTAAAGCTATAAAAGGTACTGTGACATTTCCATACTATGACACTTGTAATAGTATGCACATGTACAATAAGACACTCATCTAAATTATTCAAATCATTCATAATTTGTAAATTTGAAACAAGTATTCAAAAAGTTTACTCATATGACTATTTAGCTTTCTTGTACAGAAAGAGTTGAGAATGTTGGAAACATTTGATTTCAACTTACTAATTAATTGTATGCATATATTTTTTTTAGTATTTGGATAATTTTGGAAAAAAGCAGTTGTATTAAAATATTGAATTGACATACCTGGTATGATCATTTTTGATACATCAAATAATTGATACATTTTAATATCAAATTCCCAATAAAAATGCTTACAAATTGCTATTTAATGTACTGATAATGTTAATGAATATTTATTATAAAGTTGTCAGGGAACCAATTGAGCATTTTAGCAAAAGCCAAAGGGATTTTGACAAGAAATGCACTAAAGTGAAGTGTCCAGGCAAGTTTCGGGTCAAATACCCCGGAGGAGGATTAAACGCCGTACGTACTCTACGAAAGATATGAGTCATCAACACCCTTTAAGCGTAAAGTTTACCGTCTCGAGAGATTACGCCGCACGCAACAGTCAAAATTATAAGAGATGATGTATTTGACTCAGCATTATGGCGTAACATAGTAAACAAGGTTACGTTGTAACATACTTTTATGCCTAGAAGATTGGATGCTTACGTAGCAAGGTTGCGGCGTAACATCCCATAAGGATTATGTCGTAAACCTTCAAAGCATTATAAATAGAGGCCCTCACTCGCTCATTCAGCATCCAACTCACACCACCACTTAAACCACACAGTTCTAAGGGGTGAAACCAAACCTAAGGTTTGATGGCATTTCACTTGAAGGTCTAAGGGAGAAGCCACTAGCATACTTATTGTATTTAACCATTCATTTCATTCTTTGTAAGAATTATGATGATTCAATCCATGTCTTTATTCATTAATTCTTGCATTGCTATTACTATGAGCGGTTAAGCACTCCTAGTGTTGGCCTAACCATGTTGTTGTTGTTGTTATGATTATGATTTCCTGTTCAATTATGGTTCTGTTAGATATCCTTATAGCCTTTCATTGATCCCCATGTTTTGGTAGTATAGAGGGTGGCTTAGATCTTGTTAATCTGTATTGATTGCCAGGTTGAACTTGGGATTAGTGGGTGTTACAAGGTTAAGTTGACATTATCCTACGTGTAAAGAGTTAACCAAATTACCTCCTTTGTCACATTAAATACTTAAAAAGCATGGGAACTCTTTTAGAGAGGATTAATAATCGGTTTTGATTATAGATTGGTCTTGAGGGTAGTTGGGGTTTAACCACTGCAAGCTTGGATGCCCTGCTCGTATGATCGTAGGGGAATGTGGGATCGTAGAGTAAGCATTGAACATACCTTAAATGAAATTAGGGTCTGTCGACTTTAGAACCACTAATGGAACTTATAATTGATCATTGCACAGGAAAATTTAATCATAGCATTGATGATGAAATGGTTAGGTTAGCACGCCTTTCTCCCTAAATTATTCTATCTATTTGCTTTATTGCATTTACTTTTCATAGTTCTTAAAATCAAACCTAAAACCATTTTCAAATCGTGACAATAATCAAATTAAACTATTAAACCTTAGCTCTTTGGACGACCTCGGATTTACCAAGCTACTGCACTATATACGACCGGGTTCTCTGTCCGTTAGTGCGTGTATCGGTAATCGAGTTTTTTAAATTTAAAACTTGGTAAAAATATATTTAAAGCAAAATACGCATTAAGTTTTTAGCGCCGTTGTCGGGGAGCTAAATTATTTTAATTGATTTCTTATTACTAAATATTTCAATATTCATAATGGATGAGGGGGGAATTAGATTAACCTCATTTTGGAGCAGTATCTCAGCATTGCTCGAGGAAAAACCATGCACGGGCTGTGGTTAAACCATTAAATTGGAGGCAATGTGAATTTGAAATAAAAATTCAATTCAAGCGGGAATTAAAGGGAGGGTCCTTTTCGAAAACAAGAACGCGAAGCCCAGTGGCATGTGAATGCGAGTTTTAGACATCGTCAGAGATTATACAAACATACAGTGTATCACACAATGCTGCCTGTTGCACGTTCTTTCCTATTACTTTGACTGGAAAGCCGCAAAAAGATGAGTAGGACAAACTTTCCCCCAGGAACCGTTCGATTCTGGTTGGATTTCCTAAAATGGCCTTTATCCAAAGGTATCCTGGTCCACCATCACAGTACTGCCAAACAAAAAATTGAAGGAAATTTGCAACTTCAAGCAAGAAGGGACAGTGACTTATACAAGCTTAGGCAGGTATCATGGAACCTTCTGTATTAAATTCTCCACTCATGACAGCAATACCTTCAAAATGTAAAAATCTTATATAGACGGTTCTTAAGGGACATGAACCGCCAATTGCTTGATACATGAGGCCATTTCCCTGGCATGACACATGTTTCAGCTAATTGACGATTGATTCAGATATGGCCGTCCTCTCCCAAAAGTCGGCATGATGGGCTTTCTAGTAAATATAGAACGTAGTAGTAATTTTGAAGGATCTCATTGCCATTATGAACAAACTTGGAAAACTAGTTCGAGACATGAAGAAACTCTAAGAGAATGTTACGCTATTCAAGCAGGATGCCAAAATTTTGAGTGAGATCATCTTGACAAAAGACTGCCCTCTTAAGAAGATGTAAAAGTGATAGAAGAGCTAAATATGTAAGTTCGAATGTCTCACCTTTCAGCAAATGGAGCTAAATACCGTGTAGGGCCCACCTAGATAATACACCACGCATAGACAATTGCCATTGTTAGAGGGAAAAGATAGCTTGGAGGAGCTTTATGAACAAACACTGGAGGGAATCAATGGAAGAAGAACCCTTAAAAATAGAAGAATGGGTGAAGAAAACTTAGGTGGATGTCGGAAATTAATACACGAAACCAAAGCGCATCTTTAAAAAATTTGGAACCAAATGGGCAGCTAATCAAAGGAATTTCACACACAACCTGCCATGACATAAGCAGTTATTAGTTGACCAATGCAAAGCATTGTAACACTAAGAAATAGACACCATCAATGACAAACAACATGAAATATCTTTGTTCAAACAAAATGCACAAAATAGTTTTAAGCAAATGTTTTCGTCCGTAAAGGTCTTGCCATGTCAACTACCACCAAAAGAGATGAACCCTAGAAATTTTACTCTTCCATGTACTATTGGAAGTTTAAATTTTTATGCCATGGCAGATTTAGGAGCCTGTGTTAATATCATACCTAAGACCATGTTTGAACACCTAAAATTAGATCGACTTAAGAAGACTCTCATTGAAATAGCAGATATGACAAAAAGATTCCTATAGAATAGTTAAGAAATGTCACTTGTCAAGATGACAAATTTTTAATTCCCATTAGATTTTGTGGATATGGATATGTTAACACACGTAATGAACTATGATTCTTAGTTTGACATTTCTACGCAACATTCATGGCCGAAATAGTGCCTTCCTTTAATAAAGAAATCTCCTTAGGAATTGGAGGTGATAGAGTTACCTTCGATATGGACAAAAAGATTCATAATTTCACAGCCCTCATAGGAGAGATTTATATGATAAACGCAACCTCTAATACTTCCTCAGACGCATCATCTAGGGTTGAGGAAACCAACGACATGCATAATAAGAACAATATTGTAATTCAAAAAGCCCAGGACAAAGTCGTAAGAACAGAAACTTGAATTTGATATAAACCTACCTAGCATGCACTTTTGTAAATCGGTTAAACAAATTTTGGAAGGCGAACTCAAATTTTGGCCGACAAGTGACCTAAACATAAAAGAGTGTAATAGAGGCCATGAGGTATATGAAATGAATAAAGATGGGAGATCCTTAAATAACTGGTATTGATATTTAGATTGATGATAGAAAGAGAATAAGTGAGGCCGATTTATTATTTCCTGAATTCCTGTTAGTTAAATACGGAGAAAACCAAGAGAAATGATTAATTTGGGACGGGAGGTTTAAATAATGGTGTAATAACAATCCAAATGCTCCTACGTCAAAGTTTACCTCGATCTATGAGGAATTCAATCATAAGACCCAAGGACTTTTTTTTATTTTTTAATAACCCTTTTTTCAAGGATTGGCTATTGACCAAGGTAGGACATACAAAACATAAGTGAACCAGTAAGAAAACTCTACTAAAACATGCTAATTGATTTGTTTGGTTTAAGAAGATACAGTGAAAGACCCGCGAGAAAGGAGTTTTGACGACTATAAGTAGATGTTCAATCTAGAAATTGACCAGTTAGCAGACGAATATGAATTAGGAATAGGAAAGAAAGGACATATGCTGGAGGATATATGGGAAATTGTAGGAAAGTACAAGTTTGTGGCATGATCAAAAATCAAAAGAGGAAGAAAGGTGAAAACTTGAAATTAACATAGACGGATTCGAACCACGAATGGTTAACATAGAAACTTTTGATGTTAAAGAGTTAACTCGTTTGACACTGGCCAAAGTTTCATCTGTGTTACTAAAGAATTGATGGATGCCTTGCCAATGGGAACAGAAAACGGGTCAAGATTCAGGGATATGATCCGTAAGGAAGTGGACAGTGGAAGAAGGATCCACCAACAGACGTAGTATACGTCTTGAGTCTAACTTAAAGACTCAATAATAAACAAAAGTGCTTGTCGGGAGACAACCCGTTCTTTTTCTTTACATTTTAGAAATTTGGTTTATGGTTTTCAAACTATATTTTGCAGGTTTTCTCTATATGAAAAATGGAATTGAAAGCCCTTGGTTCCATTTTCATGTGGTAGTAGGTTTGTCTAGGCGTTTAAACCACTAAGGTTGGTCGTAATAGATATATTATGCATAACGTCTTGTATTGTTACGTAGGGTAACCTTCTTAGTCAAATATAAAAATTTTAAAACCACATGTTTACGGCGTAACCAATACCATTGTTACGCCGCAAACCTTTTTTGAAAACTAAAAATAAGTTTGAAACCTTTTCAAAAACCGTGTATAAGTAAATGAACTTTATGGGTGTACCCTAGAAACCCTCACGAGACTTCAGTCGTCCACTTGGGGCACCAAGTGGTTTAAAAGGCTGGTTGCATATGCTAAATGCAACCGTGATTCATAAGAAAGTGAGTTAGATTGTAGTGTATATTATCCATGAATGTTTAATGCTCTTTGTTTGTCTTACTTGATTTTAGGGGACGAGGTTGGGTTATACATATTTGCAGAAGTCAACTCTTCAATTATCTCTCGGAGAGGGGAAAGAAGAAAGCAACACTCGGGGAGGTCTTTTGCTATAATTCTACTCTTATTTCATTATTTCATTACCTTAATTGTACAATGGGACATTATACAAACCAAGTGGGGAGATGGGAGTAGAATTACCACTTGACCTATATTTGCTTTTGATTTACTAGTTTTCTTTGAAAAATGGTGTCAATTTAAATTTTGGACAAGTTTTTTTACTAACATAGAATAAATCTTTGTCGAGCATCATTTTTTATCCTTAATTAATTTGGTGAGCATTAATCTAATATTCCCTTTCATTGTTATACATTAATCGACTAATACATGAGAGATGACTGGGTAGTATTATAGACTTTTAGAACTTGCCTAGTATAGAATAGACTGATCCAAAGGCACATTTTAGGAAATCACCCAAAAATCCTATATATGTGTGTGTTTATCGGCTTTATCCTTGTCACACTGACTTGTCGACCTCCCCATGTAAAACCCTAGTTGCGCTCACTACCAGTGCAAGATACCCCTAAATCACCTTGTCAAGCCAATCCTGTTTAAACCCTATATGTTTCGTTACACCATTTCACCTTAGCCTACCCTATAGTCTGTATATTATTTATGTTGAAATCCCTAGCAATTTAAATCAATGGTTCGAGGGAATAGGAACGAGAATTGTATGCATTCGTGGAATACCAATTAGTTATGATCTATAAAGACCCCCTGTATCACCACTTTAACATTGTTCATCTCAAGTGGGGGGATGTGTGTATAATATCGGATGTTGCAGGGGCAATAATTAAATATATAAACTCCTGTAGCATTTGCATATTTATCATGAAGAAAAGAGGGTGCAAAGTCACCCATGTGCTAAAAAATGTAAAGATGGTGCAAAATAAAAAAAATATGGAGCTAGTAGCCCATTATTGCACCAAGCCATCTCAACAAAGAATGGAGCTAGTAGCCCATTATTGAAGATCAGGTTTTCTTACTCAAACTTTTGGACCTTGGATGGACAGTAGCTAGTTATGACAACCTTAGTTTACTTTAGACTATTTGTTTTGTGTTTTTATCTTAACAACCATTTTAAGTGTATCCCATGTCTATCCTTACCCTTTATATCACCCAATAAACCAAATATCACCCATGTTGCCTTGGAGACTATTTAGACCCTAATTCTAGTTGGTGGAGACTTGTGTACTTTCCAAGCTTATGATAGAATACATACTATGACTGTGCAATTGAGTGATCACCCCAAAATTGAACACTTAGATTAGTAATGAGAGTTGAGTGTTTTTTATCCCCTTTTCGTGAGGTGTTCGGCTCTGATGTTTTCTAGCATAAGTAGCTTATAAATTCATTTCTTCAAGTCAAATTGGGGAAATCTTTTTATGAATTATTCTAAACGGTTCTACTTGAGGGCAAGTAGAAGTCAAGTGGGGGGATATTTGATAACATCAAATAGTTAATACATTTTAATATCAAATTCCCTATAAAAATGCTTACAAATATGTTATTAATGTATGAAAACGTTACTTAATTATTTATTATTAGTTTTCAGGGACCAAGTGAGCATTTTAGCAAAAGACAAGGGATTTGGACAAGAAATGCACCAAAGTGAAGAGCCCAAGGCACTTTACGGCGTAACATCCCCGAAGGATTACGCCGTAACATACTCCAACGAAGAAATGAGTCATCACACCCTTTACGGCGTAAAGTGTCTCCAAGATTACGCCGCAACATTCAAATATACTAGAGATGATGTGTCTGACTCAGCATTACGGCGTAACATATGCGACAGGGTTACGCCGTAACACCCTTTTATGCCTAAAAGATGGGAGGATTACGTAGCAAGATTACGGCGTAACATCCCATAAGGGTTACGCCGTAAACCTTTCGAAGCCTATAAATAGAGCCCTCATCCGGCTCATTCAGCATCACTCACCACCACCACTTCACACACAGTTCTAAGGGGTGAACCAAACCCCTAAGGTTCGAAGCATTTCATCTGAAGGTCCAAGGGAGAAGCCACTAGCATACTTATTGTATTCAATCGTTCATTTCATTCTCTGTAAGAATTATGATGATTCAATCCATGTCTTTATTCATTAATTCTTGCATTGTTGTTACTATAAGCGGCTAAGCACTCCTAGTGCTGGCCTAACCATGTAGTTACTAGTGTTGTGATTATGATTTCCTGTTTAATTATGGTTCTGTTAGATATCCTTATAGCCTTTCATTGATCCCTATGTTTTGGTAGTATAGAGGGTGGCTTAGATCTTATTAATCCTGATATTAGACTTACCATGTTAAACTTGGGATTAGTGGGGTACTAGGGTAGCTTGACATCTATCCCTAGTGTAGGAATTAACCAAATTACCGCCTTTGTCACATTAAATACTTAAAAAGTATGGGAACTCTTTCAGAGGGGGTTAATAATCGGTTTAGATTATAGATTGGTCTTAAGGGTAGTTGGGGTTTAACCACTGCAAGCTTGGATGCCCTGCTCGTGTGATCGTAGGGGAATGTGGGATCGCAGAGTAAGCATAGGACCGACCTTAAATGAAAATTCGGGTCTGTCGACTTTAGAACCACTAATGGAACTTATAATTGAACATTGCACAGGAAAATGTAATCATAGTATTGGTAATGAAATGGTTAGGTTAGCACGCCTTTCTCCCTGATATCTTCTATCTATTTACTTTATTGCATTTACTTTTTGTAGTTCTTAAAATCAAACCTAAAAAACCATTTTCAAATCGTGACATTAATCAAATTAAACTATTTAACCTTAGCTCTTGGGACGACCTCGGATTTACCAAGCTAATGCACTATATACCATCGGGTTCTCTGCCCGTTAGTGCGTGTATCGGTAATCGAGTTTTATAAATTTAAAACTTGGTAAAAATATATTTAAAGCAAAATACGCATCAAAGAAAAAAACTGACTAATGGGAATCGATATGCCGTCCGAAAATTACAAAGAAGATATTATTAAAATTAGGAAGCTTGAATAGGTCAACTAATACAATATGAACTGACCTTGACCTTTTGTAAACTATAACTAATGGATCCTACTATTTTGACGTCCAACAGAGTTGGACACCCTGGGCACGCTCCCAAACTTACTATGTACCAAATAGCATTATAGCTAGGTACCTTTTATCTAAAACAACTTTGTACTAACCGCTGTCATCATGATTGTCCAATTTGTTGCAGCTCATATCAACACTCATCAAAATCATCAAACTATCTTCAACTTCTTTGGTGAAAGTCTAAGCCAACATTTTGTACATCTAACAGACATGTTTGGACATCGTATATTATGATTGTCCAATTTGTTGCAGCTTATATCAATACCCATCAAAATCAACAAACTATGTTCAACCTCTTTCCTGAAAGTTTATACCGATATTTCGTATATCTAACACACATCAACATAAATCAATTACCATAAACAAAAACATTTTTAAACAAAGATAATACCAACCCTCTTAGGAGCTTTTTAAACAGACATGATGCAACTTCAAAACACACAGATGGTAGCTACGCATACACAGGACATAACACACCTATTCAACCTAGACAAGACACATTACATCCGATCCTTAAAAAAAGAAACATACGACATCAGTACATATTAAAGACCATTACATAACCCTTAATCATAAAAACTATATAATCATATAAATCCATAATGTCCACATGAGCCTCCTTTTCACGAATCCCAAGACCAACTTGATCCACCAGCTGTAACAAAGGCACAAGCTTATCATCCTCCCTCCTCACTGCATCCCTCAAGCAAGCCATGGTATCAACAACATACAAACGGTGATCCATAAGTTCTATCTCATGGATCATAGCATGCAACTTACTTAAACGCCTCCTCACATCCTCATACTGATCTCAGAGCAGATTTAGAAATGATCACTCTTCCGCGATCTGTTGGAGTAAAAATAACTTTGTGACCCTAGGTATCTTCCTCTCACCGCTTAAATCCATAAGCTTAGAAAAGTTGGGGCCAAGGACAATAGTTGAAGAAAGGGAACTTGCCACTGATGATGTATTAGGAGAGTATTTAAATATAGGGATGGTGAGTAGTTATGAAGTTATAGTGAGATACACTCTTCCGCGATCTGTTGGAGTAAAAATAACTTCATGGTAGACAGAAAATCATAGCTCATCATTATAAGTAGAAACTTAGAGCCATCAATACTCAATGCATGCAAAACCTATCAACTCAATGTTGAATAAAATCTTACGCAAGACACACCATAAAAACCCCTACAAGTTTAACTACTAACAAAAAAGGTACCTCAACTACACAAATTATAACATTGGCACAACAAAATATCAAAAGGTACCTCATTATCACTACAAAATATCAAAAAAATAAACAAACGACCTAGCACATACTAAAAAATAAAGATAAACGAGGTTTGTAACCCGCACTTTGCCATGAAGCATGGGAAACTCATTGTGTACCGGACTGATAACCCCAATAAAGAAAAAGAAAGAAAAACTAAACGTTTCAGACCGGGTAAGGTCCACCCGGCACATTAAATGCAACCAGGTTAGACCATGGAATAAGTACTAAATTAAACTTGATACCTAAACTTAACGACACTTCTAACAAATTATGGACTAACATAGACTCTAATTTATTAATAAAACGGCCTCATATTCCTAAAAAAATTTCTTTTTTGAATAACAACTCCCCAACTCACATAAATCGTCTGCAATAAACAATTAGATACAATTTGACTATAACACACGGATTTACATAATACACGCCCCATAAAACCAAAGTAAAAGCGTCTATAATATGCACTTTTTAAATATTAAAAAGAGACCCAACACTAATCATATTAAAAAAGAATCACAACCGTTATGAAAAAAACACTTTTCAAATATATATAAAAGCCCCAACAATAGATAAAAAAAATACTAATCACTCTTTCATTCTAAAAAAATGTGAAGTCAACATCTAATAACATATTTGACAGTCTTTACTACTTGCACCAAAATATTTTCTTCTAAAACAATGTGAAGCCAATATCAAATGTTCATGAAACTTGCTCAACCAATATTTGGTGAATAATAACTCAAACATGGGCGAATTCTATTTCACAATTCCACAAGAACCCAACATTGCCTCATCAAACAAAATAAATATCCAAAAAAAACAACATTGGTCCATAATTACTCAAACATGGCCCAATTCTATTTCACTATCCCACAAGAACCTAACATGTCCCCATCAGACAAAGTAAATGTCCAAAAAATAACAAAAAGGAATTTAACATGTAAACATTATAATAACCTATTGATTGATTATCTCCAACTTGAAGAATACATATTGGTTTGACTCATACAATTTTATGTAGTTTCAGTCACC